>JANJGK010001270.1:132500-187500 GCA_039081455.1 Macrobrachium rosenbergii
AGTATTAGCAACAATGCTAAAAAAAAAAACCGTGATTGGAGGATACGCCATATCAAGCTGTCGAGATTTCTTGGAGTAAATAAATTTTGTGACTAGAATCATTATGATGAAATTATGATTATAAGGAAGTCAAAGATACCAAGTCTTGCAAGTGATCAAGTGACTGATCTGAACATGTTGATTAAACAAATTTTTTTAGCATTAAATATATAATAATCTAATAGCTTTAAAAGTTATAAATACAATTTCTGCTAAAGTTAAAAGTAATAAATATTTCTGTTGAAGTTCCAATCCCTGAGAAAGTGACTGTTGTTAAACCAGTTTTGACAGGTGTACACTATTTCAGAACGTTAGTACACACAAATATATTCCTTTTCCATTATTCATGTCAAAAATACTTGAACATGTGACCCTTGAACAATTAGTGATTTCCCAAATTAGGGTGAATATTTACCGGGTGGTAAGGCAGCTTATGGAAAATTATATTCTACCGAGAATATAGTTGTTTTAAGTGATGTATTGGTAATGATGGTTCGGGGTAACTGTTGTGTCTAGTTTATTTGATATTAGTGCAACTCTTAATACAGTTGGGAACGAACTACTTCTGATTAATTTACTATGCATTGGATATTGTTGGAATGGAATTAAAATTTAGGGCAAAGGCCAACTGCTGGGACCTATGAGGTCATTCGGTGCTGAAAAGGAAACAGGGAGTAAACAGGGTTTAAAGGTGCAATAGATGGAAAATCTCGCGGTAGCACCATGAAAGAATTGTTAGGAGAGGGGTGGAAAGTAAGATGGAGGAGGTACAGTAAATGGAACAAAAGAGATTGAAACTAGGGTCAGAAGGGGCATTGCAAAGAATCTTAACAGTGCCCATAGTGCACTGTGCGAGGTGCCCTGACGGCACTACTCCCCAACAGGATATTTTGGATATATGACTAAATTGTCAAATGCACTGCAGGGGCATGTAAGGAAGTTCAAGCTATTTTCAGACGGCATCCAATTTTATTTCTACGTGAATGGCATCTAGGATACAGAAGAGAAGCTGAATAAGGTTCTTACAAGTGTCAAGGAATTGATGTTGATGGTGGAAGAAAAAAAAAAAATAGAGGGAGATCCCGATTACTGCCAAGTCTGTTACTTATGAGTGATGCTGATGGACTGTAAATTTTCACTCAATGCTCAAATCAATAATGCTTTAAAGGTTATTGGATTTAATTTTAGAAATGTTGCCTTTGTTAGAAAAAAAATTGACAAGTGTTCTACAAAGCTTGTTATTAATAGTGTCATTAACAGAGTGGAGTATTACAACCCTACCTGTTATAATCTAGCCAAAATACAACTTAGGAAATTAAATAGGGGGAAGATTAATTTTGGGTTAACACCTCAGGAAAGGGATTACCCCTGTATTGTTTAAGTTGCGATGACTGCCAATAGAAACTAAAATAATGTTTATAATATGTTATGAATCATCAAGCTATCATGACTGATAAGAATAGAATAACATAGAATATAAAATTTAGGCTGAAGGCCAAGCGCTAGGACCAACGAGGTCATTCAGCACTGAAAGGAAAATTGGGAGTAAAAGGTTACAAAGGTATAACAGGAGGAAAACCTCGCAGTTGGAATATGAAACAATTGTTAGAAGAGAGTGGAATGTAAGAAGGAAGAAAAAATATGAACGGCAGCGGGTATAGTAAAAGGAATGAAAGGGGCTGCAGCTAGGGGCTGATGGGAAGCTGCAAAGAACCTTAAGCAATGCCTACAGTGCACCATGCGTGAGGTGCACTGACGGCACTAATCCCCCCCCCCCCGGGGCAAAGTATTTCAGGGATCTGCTGTACCTGCAACAGCCAAAGAATAATGCCAATACAAAACTAGCCCTAGGTGGTTTCAAGCTACAAGAATCAAGATGCACTTCGACTGCAGCTTTTCGAGTCTTCAAATATGCAAATAAGACTGTTTTCTAAGCATTTGGGCAGTAAGGATTAGAGTTACTTACATCTTGGGATTCTTGGGTGGTCTCTACATAAATGGGGGGGGGGAGGTGTGAGCTCCTGCAAAGCCCCTTTGGAGGAGTGAGTCCAGATAAGAAGTCTCCAGTTAGTTACTAAGTAAGTGTCCAATCTCCCCCTGCTGTGACTCCTCAAAATGCATGACTGCCCGTCATTACCTGGGACTTACAACCAGCAGAAAGCTATGGCCTTCACAATGGCACCCGGAACTAACGAGTGTCAGCAGTTCAAACTGCTGATGCTATACTTTGCATCATTCCCAAATGACGAAATCCCCCTGGGGGGTTAGTGCTGTCAGTACACCTCATATGGTGCACCGTAGGCATTACTTGTTCTTTGCAGCATCCCTTGTCCCACAGCTGCAACTCTTTTCATTCTTTTTACTGTACCTCTGTTCATAATCTCTCTCTTCCATCTTACTTCCCACCCTCTCTTAACAATTGACTTGGTGCAACAGCGAGGTTTTCTTCCTGTTACACCTTTAAAACCTTCTTACTGTCAGTATCAGTGCTGAATGACCTCATAGGTCACAGCACTTGGACTTTGGCCTAAATTCTATATTCTGTTCTATTCCAGATGACGAAATGGTCATCATGTTCGAGACCCAGGCAAATACTTTCTTATAACTACATCACAGGATTCAGAGAGATGCCTTCAGACTGAATGATAGTTCTTGTAATCAGAGACTGTTCACATTGCACAAAGTTAATGAAATTGCCAATTTCTCTAATAAAAAAAAATAAAAGGACTGACTGTAAGAAAACCTACTAATAAAACCATCGTAAATAAACGTCTCCCAAAATTGACATTGAAACAGGAATATTCTTTCTTGAAGATGTCAGGCTGTACCACGAAATAACAGCCTATGAAAACACCGTTACCCAGAGAGAAAATGGCAATTGTAGAATAGAATAGAACATGGGATTTAGGACAAAGGCCAAATGCTGGGACCTATGAGGACAATCACCGATGAAACAGAAATTGACGGCAAAAAGGTTTGAAAGGTGTAACAGGAGGAAAGCCTCGCAGCTGCACTATGAGTCAATTGTTAGGAGAAGGTGGAGTATGATGGAAGAAAGAGCATGTGGACGGAAGTACAGTAAAAGAAATGAAAGAGGTTGCAGCTAGGGACCAAAGGGAAAAAAATTTTAGACTGTTTATGGAGTGTTGTTAAGGTGTGAATTTGACCATCCTTCACTATGAAATGCGCTGTTCAATTCTCAGAATGTCATTGCAAGAAAAATAATTTTGGCAGTGCAGCTTTAAATAACAAGATAAGATTAAACAATCTTATCAATCAAAGTCTAACTTGTTATTTGTCAAAAATTACTGAAACAGTGGTTCACCAACAATTAGTTGAACATGCCAGGAGAATCTTTTACAGTCAACCTTTAGAAAGAAACACTTCATTGTTAAGTCCTGTGCTCTGAGGTAATTGATCCAAAACAAATTTCGACATTTATGTCATATTAATGCCATAAGATGTTCATTGGAACATTTTGTATGGAAGTACATGAACTGCTGATGTCTTACAATGAATATGCGCTGAATATGATGCACTGGAACAATTTAATAGTTACTGATTACTGGTTATGCTTTTGATTCTCAGCCTCACACCATCAAAAAAAAAAAAAAAGTGTTTGCATGCCTCATTACAGCTCAAGTAAAAAATCTAAAAGCTGACTTAACATAAAATAAGAGGAGCTCACATAGCAGCGTCCTGGAATTGACATTATACATATCACTTTCGAATTATAATGGGTAATGAAAATACAAAGTACAGTACCGTATAGGTTTTTTGTAGATGTTATTTAGCTCTTCCTTGGCCTGGGCAATACTGAAAATTTTATGACCAATATTAAGTCTAATAATGAATGTACATAAAAAGCAGACTGGACTGAGTAAGCCAAACTAAGTAAAGTTTAATAATATATAATGTTAACCAAAATGAAACAGTGAAGACAGTGTGGAAAATAGGAGTACTTACTGATGAACATCTGAATATGACATCAAATACAATGACAAGAGGACATAATCACCTTAGACATGTAGCCCTTGTATACAAATACCCAAATATAGTATGTTTGAACTTGGCTTTCACAACTATGAATGCACAACATTAAGCTACCGCATTCTCCATAGTGGTCTACAGAATTAGCTACTGAAGTTTCAAGATTAAGATGAACAATAATGAAAAGAAAATTTAGTTGAAGTCCTCCTCAGAACATGGCTCCCCAAGTGTGTCAGGTTTCTGAGAAGAAAATTCTGTGGGCCATACAGACGATTTTAATTTTATTAAAAGGTTTTGGTTTTTATTCACTGACATGTTGATAGCGAAAACTAAATGTGCATCATGGCTCTTGCCCTTCTACTCAGCCGGACCATCGACCTTCCAACTGGATTGGATTCATGGAATTAAGGCTAAAAAGCCAAGCGATGCGGCAACATCAGCCATTCAGTACTAAGAAAGTGGAAAGAGGGAGTTGGAGTGCTTGTATAGCAAAATATACAACATAGTAAATAAATGACAATAAGTGCAAGGTAAGAAATGTTGGACAGCAAGACTGAAGAAAGGAGGCAGGAATGGAGGCAAAGTAAAAGGCTAAAAAGTGGGTGCTAAAAACCTCCTAAGTACACTAATGACTACTGTGTACTGCGAGAGGTTCATTAATGGCTCGATTCCCTTATGGATTTCTTGTGATTATTTTTTGGTTGCTTATCAAAATGGTTACAATAAATTGTCAGTTAAGGTAATTTTTTTTATTAATTGTGTCTACCAAACATTACTGAAACATATTATTCAATAATTTGTTTCAGCTGGATTTATTGACAATTTTTTTTCACGCATTTACAGAGCAATAAACTATCACAAAACTTCATAAAATATTAGTATTCTAACCCAGTTTAATTGATTATTGACAATGTTATGTTAGTTACCGTCATAATATTAATCTTTTCCCTACAAGAGTGACAAGCTGGCACTTGAATAGGGTGACTAAAATAAAATGACAATTTCCTACAATTTTTTTTATAAATACTATCTTAAGAAGTTTTGCAATAATTTGTTGCTAACGAGAATTAAAATAAAAATTTATTTTGCATGGGAATTACATATCAACCACATCCTTATAAGAAATACTTTCATTTAAAAAATCAGTTCTTGCCTATCACAGATTAGAAGTTATTACAGACGTAATAATTTTTCTTTGACCATTTTCTCAAAGCTTATAATTAAAGAGGCAGAAACTGTATGAAAATTTTAGCTTTACTGCAACTTACTTAATCATATAATTGCGAGAGTTCTTTAAAGTAAAAACTCATGCAATTATGTAAATTAAATAAGCACTTAATGGCAGTATATGCTGACAATTAATTTCCTTACAGTATATTAATTCTGTCTTTTTATCCTTCTTACTTAGTAGTTACCATGCTAGTTAAAGTCAAGAAAAAAAAATTATGACCGACTGTAACAAGATTGAAACTGCCACCTTTATATTTACACTCACATGCACTTTCAACCTACTTAACTATGACAAGCAAGCATGAGAGGGAGAGAAAACAGCTACTGCAAAACTTTTTATGAAAACATGATTATAAATTAACATAAAATCAGGGACATGAAAAAGTTTAGACACCTTTGCAAGCAACAGAATTTTTTGGGGGGTAAAATCAAGAGTGGCATTATCACACTTCTTTATAAATATCCCTTTATTTTTTTATGAAAGAACTCTCCAATCTCAGTTTAATGAAGGCGTTTAATATAAAAATTATCTAAATTTTCAACGATGTTGAGTTAAAAAGTAGTTGATTTGCTCATACGTTTCTTATTTGAAAATCCCTTTCATGAACTACAACTGAACAAACCTTTGGGCCAGCCCTATGACTCTGTGGTCTGGTTACATATTCATTAATGATAATTAACTAAGGCAGTCTGGATCATCAACAATAATGAAGTCAAGTATGTATACAGAAAAAGAGTTAGTAGTATTCACTTGCAAAGTGCCTTGTAAAAAGAGTTAGTAGTATTCACTTGCAAAGTGCCTTGTGCAACACATAACAGACAGTTCCACAGCTTCTTAGCAGCATCCCTTTGGTCTTGGCTGCACTACTCTGTCTTTTACTTTTTATACATTCCTTTTCATTTCTTCCAACTCTGCCGTTCAACGTCTTCAGCTTTACCTTGCTTAAATTTTCAATTCTAAATCAAGAACATATGCTTTGATGATCCCAACGTGTGCAATGAAATAACTCAGTGATCTTGTTAAATTACTTAATAATAATAATAATAATAATAATAATAATAATAATAATAATAATAATAATAATAATAATAATAATAATAATAATAATAATAATAATACAAGGAGGAAGAGTGTACTGGACAAATGAAGACCGACAAAAATGGATAGAAAAACAAGACAACTGATGACCATTAATGAATGAGCCTTTATCCAAATATACATGTGGCAAGGCCCTGCTTACCAAAAGAAAAGGTAGACAAAGAATGGGGAGTGAACAGGACTGCATCTACATCAAGAAAAGAATACTTAAGCAGTACTTTAAGAGCAGTGAAGATGAGTGGTTGCTAACACTTTGTAATGAAAAACTCATCTCTGTTGATGAATAGCCTGACATGTGTAAGGACAGGATCACATGCCAAAGGGAAGAGAAATTGGACAGCAAACAAATGTATGACCAGTATTAGAGGCACACTTGGTATATAGCTGGAGATGGAAGCTGGCAATGGCTACGGGAGAGCTCAAGGAGGAGACTGAAGGCATGATGATGTCACCCAAACACCAAGCAATATCATCATCTATGTGTCACAAATGCAAAAAATCAACTACAGCATAAGTGAATGTCCGGCATTAGAAGAAAATGAACACAAGATATCACATTGCATCTTGTATTGTATTCCTTTTCAGCTAATGCTGGACATTCACTTATGCTGCACTTCAAGATCTGCAAAGAAAATAGCCCACCTTGTACAGACATGTGGTAATACGGGTGCCTGAAAAGTGCTGGAAGCATAACATCAAGGCACTATGATATATAGCCTGACCATGTGATAAAGGCTCAAAGACCATACTTTATCCTGATAAATAACATGTAGCCACATGAGTTAAGGACACAGGCATAGAAAAGACAGAAAAGTACCAAGATCTAAGGCTGGAAGCAAAAAGACTATGCCTTGCTGAAATGGAAATAGTCAGTACCTTCCATCCACGGAGCCTTAGCAGTAACCAAAAAGGATGTCAGGAGGAACTTGGAGAGGACATGATACACAAACCTCAAACTGGCCTTACTCAACAAAAGTGTACAGCTTGCCACAGCACAGATAACTAGGAGATTGGAATCCTAAGAAAACAGGACAGAGGGGCTACAACCTGCCTCAGGGGGCAGATTGTAGCCCGGATCCAGACTTGGAGATGCCAACCTAGCAAGGCAGAGAGAAAAAAATAATTCTTGGAAATATTATCATTGACTAAATTAACCAGAGTAATGAACCAATGTTCCTAATTCTCACAAGGATGACTATGCTGTTGTGGTAGAAGTGCATTAAAACTGGAAACGGTCCACACTATCACAATATATTTCACTTAGTAACATAAAACTTCTTTCTTCATACCATCACCTTTCATGATTTGGAACCCTATCTTGTTTACCTACCTCTTTTAATACACACACAGATTAGAAATAATTAAAATACAGAGAAGAAAATGAAGAGAACATTCTCTCAATTTTTTTCTAAAAATGTACAAGCAATATACAGTATATCAGCAAAAGGTTATTAACACACTATCATACATCATTACCCCATGACTATTGCTTTAACAGTCACAATATCACAAAACACTTGCATAAATTAACAAACATTTATGATTATTAATGGTTTACAAACTTCTTGCAATGTCTGTAATATAATCAAAAGCAATTTTTAGTTGTGAAGCTTACTCCTAAAAGAGACAATGAAATTATTGCCATTAACCCAAGATTGTGTTCCATCAAGATGTTGGAAGTATCCTGGAACATTTTTTCACATTATTCACAATTTACACTATCAACAACTACAGTTGTTAATTTTAATATCATAATGCTTAATGTCCAAATAATCAGATTTAATACATGATATTTACCTTTGATATTACCATATTACCCCGAAATAGTTTTGACAAACTTGATTGGATAGCAAGACAGACCCCTGGCAGTGCTACAGAAAATGCTTAACTTCAACTCAAGAGGCTTCAGTGCCACCATAAAATCCCATGTTCCAAGACCATTTTAAATATATATTTCTGTGCTCTTTTCTGAAAAGTTTTCCACGTTGTTCACAAAAAGCCATTCCATTTTTGGAAGTTTGTTAGTTTATTGTTATAAAGCTGCGAACACAACCACCAAGTCACACTCCCAAACTCTCACAGGCCTTGCCTCTAGAGCTTGATGGTCAAATTATTGGTTCCACAAGAAGTGCGCATCATAACTGACAATTTCAGTGATAATCATTACCAACCTCTCTATTTTGGGTTCATGCACAACCTTTAGAGCCTATTCTAATTTTTAATCCTGTACAACACATAATAAAACTAAAGGTCTTTAATCATAAACCTAAATAAGAATTCATTTAAAACTAAAAAAATAAAAAAATAAAGCTAATAAATTACCCAAACAATGAAAATAATCACTGATATACTTTCTCAGATGACATTAAGCTATTTTGGAGACCTAAAGTTCATTATAATTTGATAATAAAATTCTAGATATAATTTACAAAGCACATTAAATTTGTTTTCTTCTAGCAAACACTCAAGATTGCATAAAACACTTTTCTAAATAAAAAATATTCAAAAGAAGCTCCTGAGCCTTTATAACCTTGTATCAAACAGTGCTAGAGCAATTTCTATGACATTACGTTTACATACTCAGGACAAATAAACACTATAAAAAGTTAAGAGATGGAATGATATTCAATTTTTGGTAGTAACTGACATTCCAAAACCAAACTTACATTTCTTATCATAACACTGATTCACAGTGCTTTTATGACCATACCAAAAATGTACATAAATTATACATTTCACTACAGCTGGGCTTCACAATAAATTCCTTTATATTTCAATTAAAATGTTAGTTTAGAATTATTAAAATATTCAAACAATTTTTTATGACTAGTGTATAACTTCTATAAAAAGTAACAACAGTGTCCCAAACTACATCAAATAAGACACTTGCTTGACAGTTATTAGACTGAGGAAGTCCATCACCAAATTACACTATACAAGACCAAAGGCTTCACTCTGCTGAATGGCCTGTAGGAGTTTGTACCTCAGTTTTTCCTTGGTGTTGTATACTGGAAGGTCTAGCTGAGCAATAAAAGGATGGGCTACGGGTAGGTAAGCATCATCAGCTGTTGACTGAATGGTTATTTTTAAAGCCTGAAAAATGAAAAAAACAGAAAGAAAGACTAAACTGCCCTGCATCAAAACTGACCAATAAGTCCAAGCATATTCTCTAAGAAAGCACTTATATCAAATCTCATGTAATTTTGGTATAAATTATAGATGTACATTTTAATAATAAGAAAAAGTCTCTGTCACAAGTGCACAATAAAAATACGCTTGATTCAGTAAGAATCCATCAACTCCATTACCATTCAGCAGAAAATGACATCTACAGCACAATGCTGCCTATTAGCTACTGTTTCTTTTTCAGTTAAAGGAAATAATTATACAATATAGCTATTCATTGTAATGAAAAAACTGATGACTAGTGCAAGGTTTTTGCATAGGTGAGCAGACAGAAACCACCACAGCTGTATAAGCAATTCCCAAAAAATAAGAAAGAAAAAAGTGGTGTCCATCAAATATTCAGAATGATATAGTTCTGGACAACCAGAATCATCAACAGGAGACCCATACAAAAGCGGTAGCACCTACAGTAAGCCTTACGAAGCATACTCATGAAAAATTAATGCTTCTCTTCTGTCCCAGCTGCATTGCTTTCTGCCTTTCATTTATTATTCATTTTCTTTGGTCTCTTTCCAACGAGCTTTAACTTGGTTTGCTCCAATTTTTCACCTTTAAGAATAAACTCTTCAGTTGAGCCCATGGAGCCCAGAAATGCTACTAACTACTCATGTTAAACTGCTTTTAAAAAATACACATTTATTCATTAACTGATGTCCAGTGTCACAACTTCCATGGCCACATTTAAAAGCAGGAGCATTTTTGTTAGTTTTGATTCTCAACACCCATTACAGTATGTCAAGTGTGACCTTTCTAAATGAAGACTGAATAGTGTTTTGTACTTATCAAGACATGCAAATAATATGTTTGGTATCGACACTTATGATCTACAAAAAACCAGTGAATTTTATTAAAAGATTTTTCTTAATATTCCCATAGTTACAGACAACTCTTACATTTTGTTACCTGCATAAAATGCATATGAACAGCTTGAAAGGCCCAATTCTCCTGGATAAATTTGCTTTGCCATTCTCTAAACAAGGTGAAAAACAAAGTTATATGTACCCAAAAATTTTTACAAACCAGTACTAATTAGCATCAGTTCAACAAATGTGTACAATGGCTCTCATTCAACAGGGCTGCCAACAGCAGTAACAAACTAAGCAACTACAGGTGGTTACACAAATACAACAACACAGAATTGTCCTATATCTGGTAGGGCCACATAAGACAGGCTATGCAAAAAAGCAGCCTATTGAAATGATAGCACACCTGGTTAAATGAGAATAATGCTAGATAAATAATGACCAGACTGTGAGTAGCACAGATGACTGAAAGGCTGTGTAGTGATAAAACAGTCAGTCCAAAGACTAAAATTTCTTCTGCGCCTGTGATTTTCATAACTTTAAAAATAAACATGGTAGCCTTTGGTCGCTGACACTGTGCAAAGATGTCATATTTGATGATATACTGATGACAAGGTAAAGAAGCATTCCCCACAAATAGGAGCAACTCAAGTAAACTGTAGTTACTTCTATTACAAACTGAGAAAATACCTTATCAGTCATATTACAGTATGGATAAAATTTTGGGATTACAACTAAAACTAATTTTATTATATTGATAAATCTTATACTGTACATGATTTAAAACTAAAACAAACTAATTTTGTTATTTTACTGATAAATCTTATACTGTACATGATTTGATAAATGATTTACTTAAACTGAAGAATGGCCATTATATGCAGGTTGTTATTGTCGTTGTTGTTGTTGTTGTTGTTGTTGTTGTTGTTGTTGTTGTTGTTGTTGTTGTTGTTGTTGTTGTTGTTGTTGTTAATTAGGTAGTTTAACCAGATCACAAAGTTAAATACCCTGACTGTCATATACACCAGTTCTTTAAAAATTCAATCAGATAAATTGACAATCACGAAGATTTTGATAAAATTGTTTACTGCATTCTCTGCATACAAGGATTGTCTTGTAAGCTATTCATCAAATATCAACAGTTCATATGTGTATGACCAATTCAAAGATGGAATAAACTTACATTCTTTTAGTGCACTTTTGGCTTGAAGAATGCAAAAATTCCAACAATAGATTTGATTAATTCTTAATACATCACCATCAGATTAATTATTCCATAAATTCTGTCATTTAATGAAGATGATACGTTCATTACAGGCTAGATGGTCACCGACAGGAATAAGTCTTTTTGATCTGGTTATAGTAGTTACAGCTCTGGTTGTCTCATTGGCATCTTCAGTTCCCTCAATGGGTTGGACCTAACATATTTCAACAATTATTCCAACTTTATATAATGTGGAATGAAAATTATTTCATTTGGCAAGAGATATTTTATAACAATACCTTTTAAAAGTTTCTATAACATCTCTTCAGTAACTGAAAATTACAAATTTCTATGGTGGCATTATTGTTATAACAATCTCAAGTGCTGAATTCATTGCACACAATTATGTTCTGAAAAGAGAAGCACAGTTTGACCAAGAGACTGGATTTATGTTGCTACATTATATAAGCAGCACAGGCTTAAAGTGATCAGCAGGCCAAAAGACAAAGAAATCTGAACAATTTTATAATTTTTTAAAACATTCCTGTGGCTTCACATGGCATTCACAAATATCTACCCACAGCACTTTATCAATATTTGTTTTATGGTTACTGTATTGGGTATTTCAGTGGCCCATGATTACAGCAACTGTGAGAATTAAATCTACCAAGACTGCAAAATTGTTGCCAATTCTTTATTCCTGCTACCTTTCAAGCACTACTCAACTATATGCAAATGATATTTGAGGTAATATAAAAAGCCAGCTTCATATACTATTAATTTTTTTTCAAAAATCTACTTAGGTTCCATAATAACCAAAACTTGCCATTATTCATCGGTGAATAAATACATGGAGTGTAAATTATCTTCCTAAACAAATACCTGCAGATTTAATTACAAGTTAGGCATCGTCTCCAAAGAATTTCAAATCGCGGTACAAAGCCACTTACCTTCATTCCTAAAATTGGTACCCGATCTGTGCCAGTCAAGAAGAGGAGGAAATGTCTTTTCTGGTCCAAAGCAAAGTCATGGAAGACTTCCCAAAACATTTTGGTGACAGCATGCTCAGCATGATATTCTCCCTACAGGATGAAATAAAGAGTTATAACAGTAAAATAAAAATTAAGTAACATAGTAACACATTGAGGACAAGCAGAATTCAAAAGGATAGAGCTAACTACAAAGTTGTACAGTATAAGGTTAAAGGAAGTAAAAAGATAATTTGAATATACAAGCCATATCCTGAAAAAATTGTGAAATTCTTGGAAGAATATTATTAAATATACAAACTATGCAGAGCAAAGTCTAGAAATATTTTTGATGCCTTTTACGCGAATAAGACTTATGGTAACTACAAACTTACTTACCTTGTATTCAGCACTTTTCTCCAACTCATTCCAGTCATAATTTTCATTGCCAGTGACAAGAGCCATCAACTCCATTGGGTAAAATAATTTCAAAACTATCCCACCACACACTCTGTAGAATCCATCATGGAATGCCTGATACTGGCTCTCTATGCCCTTGTTTAATTTATAGTCCACTAGAAGGTCCACATACTCCTGCCTTTAAAAATTTCCCAAAAATTAGACTCAGCAATAATTCACCTACCAGGATACTGCAATGACTCAATCACAAAATTGTCTTAATGAAATTTTAATTTTCTTGAAAAAAAAAGCAATAATGATTAAATAACAAAATAAAGAGTCTTGACCTAATTGTTTTTTACAAAAGTGCATGTAATGTTGCCTAATTAGAAAAAATAGCATTACTTGTACCTTTCATTAAACTCTCTACATTCAACTACGTCCAAGGATCTACAACAAAAATAACATCCAAATTTCATTCTTAATTAAAACACCATACAATAGTTGGTTTGCCTAATATTCTTACTCATTCAACATTAAAACTCTACTGAGATAATATATCTTAGAAGTGATATACAAAGGTTCTCAATGAAAAATCCCTGATGTATACTCTCCAAGTATACATTTTGAGGGAAACACTTCTGACCACCAAGTATATGGCTCACTAGCACACTTGGAACCTTTTAATATTTTATTAATTCCTCCAAACTAAATACTGTACATAATCTAATATTTGCAGCTTTGATTATTTTACACACTATTCAAAACAACCATTATTACTTTCTCCTATATCAGAAGTTACCACCTTTCAAAAAAACCAGTTTCTTGGGCTTACAATGATGGAAATTTTAACTTTTGTTAAAATCGTAACTCTTAAAAATGGAGATAATGTAATTGAATGCCAACATCAAAGTGATTAGGCATAAAAGTGGGCCAGTTAAAGTTGATAAGCCAACATCAAGATTACTATTAGCCCAAGATGACAACAGAGTTTATGACCATGCAACTGACCACATATCTACCAAAGATCAAATAGCACTACCTCTCCTTCACTAATCTAAGTTTATGTTCTATTATTGAAAACTTGTTGCCCAAATGTCAAAATGGAAATGTTTCCTGATGACATAGCAAAACAAATACTGGTAAGAGAAATTGAACCCTTGAATGATGTAGGCTGCATGTGAAAGGCAGAAGTAATATTCTATTTTCTATTAAGGAATGGCAGAAATATTATATATTAGAGATATCTTTGGATAAAATTACCTGAAACTTCACGATCTTAAAAGTTCTTAGAAAATATTATATAAAGAGCATATGAAGTAAGTGTCCAAGAAGTTCTTAAATTGACAATAACATAATGCCATACAATTATGCTATAGTTTACCTGTTGAATGTTTTAGCCTTTAAACACTTAAGTATACCACCCACTTGTACTAGGAAAACGAGTACTGTATACTTACTTATTTTGAGAGGTTACATTTATGTTTTCTCCATCGGGCTTCAAGGGTATGACTTCAGTTTCTCCAAAGTAATCCTGTGTCACAGTGAAATTCAAGCAAAATACTTCTTCCGCATCATCATTATCATGCTCCAGTAATTCATGAAGACTCCTGAAAACAAATCAAAATAGTTAACATTTGGTGTCCAACATAACAATGGAGTTTTGTCACAAAATTTTTCAAAAAGTTTTATTAAAAGTTTTGGAACCTTTGAAATTCATTAAATTTCCTTATTTTTCATGCTACAGGATGATACTGGTATCTACATTAAAAAACTAGAAAAAACACTCACAAGTCTTGGCAAGGTAATAATTTTAGCTTTTGAATTTCTTGTAACAGCACCATAAATAACACCTCAACAATAGAGAAAACAAGGCAATCTCATGACATTCCAGGCTACAAGATTTATGGAAGGCAAAATACTTAAAAAGTCAAGTTTACCTTGTAAGGCAAGGATCCAAGTCTGCTAAATCATCAAGAACTGCTGACTCTCCTAGTAACTTTTTGTAGAGTATCAATGGAAAGGGCAAGTTGATAACGGTAAAATTGTATATTGCAAGACCACATACAATCCCTGCAAGCATGAAAAATTTACTTATTAGGTTATTGAGGGAACTATTCTTTACATCTACTGGGGCTACTTATAAAATATGTCTCCCTGAATCTTTGTAGCCATAACTTCAACTTACGAAATACATTCAGTCATTTATAACAACCTTGAAATAACATTATCTTGCCAAGCAATCTTCCACAAAATAAGAAACTATAAATAAAAATTACATACATATTTACATACAAATTTAACATTGAAGTTAACATTAAAAGTTAGAATACTTTAAGACATTAATGCCAGGTGCTTCAAAGCAGTAGAGATGCCTCTCATAAACCTGAGAACATAAAAACCATTAACACTGGCATAAGATAATTCCAGTTTAACAGTACATGGAATGAAAAGCTACTAGTACTGACAAGGTGAAAAAATGACACTTCACAAAACGTGGATACTAATATCTTTAAAGTTACTGGGATGCACACAATAACGGTAATAATAGAATTTCCTATTGATATAGTAATGGAAGATGGCAATATAAGAGCTCTTCTGGCAACTGGCTAAATAAAAAATGACAACCGTTGAGAAAAAGGAAACCACCATTTTGAGCAACCTCATAAAAAAAAAAAAAAAGATCACAGGAAGCTGCTGACTGCCAAACATGAGAGCCACGTTTCAGTGATGGAACACTGAAGACAACATATGTGGCATGATGCCATAATCCCCATAATTATATTAACATGAAAAAATACTATATTTCTGGTATTGTTAGAGGGTGTGTTTAAAAGTTGGTGTGAAACAGAAACCTAGGCTCCAAAGATATAAAGTATTGACAAACATTCAAATACCCTGTACTTGACAACAACTGACAGCTAATAGTTTGATAACACAATGTTGCATGTAGGTTGTGGAAGAAAAAATGTTTTGTTCCAGACCTTCATTAAGACTAGAAGCAACTCAATTTTGTATTTAAGGAAGTAAATAAATACAACAAACTGTATTTCTTCTCCCCACTGAGATATCTATTTTCTTTTTCTTTTTTATTCTTCTGAACCAGCAATTGTGTCATTGTACAGCCCAAAAACAACATAGGTCCAACAGAACCTGAGAAACACCACATAAGTATAGGTTCTCTTTCAATAGAAAATATCTCAACAACAACTCTGGTTTCCATTACTTTTCAAAAACTGAGAATGAGATAAGTGCATAGACCCCAGCTCCTTCAATGTATAATTTGGGTAAAATGACAGGTTTGGTTACATGCTACACTAAAATCAATCTGAACAAGTTTGGACTCATATCCGCTGTCACAGCTGCCTAGAAGATAACTAATCAGAGCTATAAGGGAATCACACACAACAAATTTCCTGTTACCCAAATGTTTGAAATGTCTGAGAATTTCTGGCAACTGATTAACCGAAAAATTCTAATACCTGATATCTACAAGCTTATGTGGAATACAGGTACATACAAATTTGAATCATCATATTTACTGATTCAAAAAGGTGACAATTTACACAGGCTCTCTTTTCTTCATAGATACGACATCAGGTAACCATAAGCTACTAGTGTAAACTGTAATCACCATTATGCTTCAACTTAATGCCATCTTCTTCTTTATTACATATATCAAATCACGCAGGCTTTATGTTTCTTAATAAGAAATTAGCCTCAAGAATTGTCAAAAATTAATTGCTATGCATTGGTCATTAGTTTCCAACTGAATGTTGCATTTTGTTGGCTGTAATTAAATTCCCTCTTTCGTTTCTATCGTTCCATCAGGCTGCCCTCGCCACAGCTTCCAACAACATTGAATGTTTGCAGTTTACTTTATTTGTATTAATATCCTAAAATGTCTTTACTATGTTTGAAAAGTACATGAGACCTTCTAAGGGTAGTAGGCTACTACCTGGCTCTAAGTCCTGGTTCTCATGTAATGAAATATTTTTGTCAACTTTGCCCTCCTCTCATGTTAAGGTTAACTGTACTGTTTGTTAACTGCAGAAAACTGCAATATTCCTGTATATTAATATCTGGTGTTAGATTATATTCAGTTGTGGGAATTGTAATATTAAGTATGTTGGACAAACTGGATTACCCTTAATCTTAAGAATAGCCATAGAAGCTTATGTAATATTTGTTACAAAGACAAATATCATGGTGATGTCCTACAATTTATCATAAGTAGACAATGATTAGATTTCTCTAAAACACAAGAACTAGTAACTGTCTAATGCACATGAGATCATTTTGTTAAGCAAATAATTAAAAGTGAGACATGTTAAACGATGGCATCAAATAAAATACAAATAAAGTCACATAATAAGAGGCACACACAGCTGGCTACTTGCAAAGGGAAATATGACACGCCCTGGACATAAATGATCCATTATCGGTGAATTAAGGGAAGGAAAATCAGAATATGAAACGTGTGTGAATTTCACTCCCTCAAGTAAAAGCCCAGAATTAAACTGTAATACCACATACTCCTGCTTATAATTATCCAAATGCTAGACTGGGACTAAATTTCAACGAATAACCAGGGTACCTTACTTAAACTAGTTGATAAGACTATTCCAGCATAAAATAAGTTTCGAGGAAGTAAAGCTAGAACAGAACACTGGCCCATCAAAACATAGTATGAACAGAAAATGGATAAACAGTGATATAAGAACAACATAACAAGGTTAAACAACAATAGAAGAGCACAGACTCAAAATGACAAGTATGTGTTCTTCTCAGTGACAATGGAGACCAATAAGCACTATGCTAGATGATGGCAGTGTTCCCCTGAGAAATTTGTTGGGATTGCATTTACAGAATAACACCTTAATTAAAAATTCTGACCAGGGAAGCATACTCTATATTTGGAACTCTACATCTGGGAAGTTTATGGTTTCCTAATGACCTATTATTTCACTCGAAAATAAATGAAGAAAATAGGTGGTAAGATGTAAGAAATTACTTGCATCAGTACAGATAAGAATCATTAAATAGTGAAATAACACACAAATAAGATCTTTTACGACTAGGTTTGCAGATTTTGTTAACTAAATAGTTGAATAAAAAAAAAATTGTTTATGACTAGGTTTGCCAAGATTTTGTCAGCTAGACATATTAAAATTTAGATTCTTAACTGCTTTGAACCCTTGATCCATAGGAGAACATTTTCACTGCGTCTATCGGGATCGTTATGAAATAACTTACATTTAAGCAATATAAAATGTTTAAAAAATTCAGTACATTACGCAAAAGACTGATACAATGCAACTTTGTTAACAAACAACTCAGTGCTGTGCATAGTTATCTTTGAACAAGGGTGAGTAATCAGTGCAATGGACTAAAATAGGAATTATCACACAAATGGTTTTTGCAATATTTTGCCTGGTTTTTATGTATGCCTATGAGAATTACAGTATGTACTTCATATAGAATGTAGTAAAACTACTTAGTAATAATAGTATTCAGCAGGTTCTTGCCTTTCTGGGAACACAAAATGATTTTGTGCAGTCTACTTTGTGTTGCTAGAATATACAAGTAAAATAACCCTTACCAATAAGAGCATAAGTTGAAGCCTGCTCGATAATATAAGAACAATTAATATCCTAACAGCATTAGCTGACATGTTTTTCTAAATGTGAATGATCACAGATAACCAACATATGTAAGTATAATATTAACCGTACATAGAAAAACATAGTATGGGAGCAAGGTATGATGTCCAGTAGTCTTGACATTATAGCTCATTCATTACATCTTTTCTAAAGCTGTCAACAACTTATTTAATTTTGTGTTAGGGATAATGTCTAAATAATCTGCATATAATATTAGCTTATTTTCAAGTTTAATCATTCATATTAGCAGTAGAGATTAAAATCAATGAATATCTAGGACCACACTATGCAGTAGAAAAGAAAAAAAATACGTCCAAGTTACCTCATAATATTAATATGTGACATTTATCTTTGCTCTGGATTCGTAAAAGTTATCCAGACCTAAATAAATACTAGTAACTAAGAAAAAGCATAATTCATTATATCACGTGAACAAATTTTCAATATAACATCGGCCAGAATGCTATAAGCCCTTCTCTCTCTCTCTCTCTCTCTCTCTCTCTCTCTCTCTCTCTCTCTCTCTCTCTCTCTCTCTCTCTCTCTCTCTCTCTCTCTTTATATATATATATATATATATATATATATATATATATATATATATATATATATATATATATATATATATATATATATATATATATATTATCAACACGTAAGTATATTGATAATATATTCGAACAAATATGATTATATACATATGTGTTATTAGATATTTTTATAAGAAATTCTTTTTAAACATATTTATTTACGTTTAGTTTTCTGTTTCAATTTATGACGGTGTCAATAACCTAGATGGTGTGACGGCAGTTTTAATAGACATAATCAGTCAGTCAGTCACTCTGAGTCATAAAATCGTTCAAGAATTTAAAGGGGAACCAGATACGTATTTAATTCCTCTCTCGGGTGGCATTGTAAGCTGAATTCAGCTTAAATTTTGAGGAGAGTCTCCAGATCCTTTGTTTATCAGAGAAGAGTTTTATATGCTTTGTGTTCGACCGTCACGGATATTATAGGAAAGTATGATGACCCCAGTGGAAATCTTTCGTCAGAGAAACAGAGAAAAGAAAAAAAAATAATCATGAGAGTTTTTTATTTTCACCGTTTCCATGAAGTAAAACGAAATTTTTTATTTTACAAAAATCGCTTTTTGAAATAGAGCGGTTGGTTGAGGATTGTTGTGCTTTATCATTTACTGCGTCCACATTTGATATAACTTTACCTGCAAATATCACACACAATTACATATGCATATATATATATATATATATATATATATATATATATATATATATATATATATATATATATATATATATATATATATATATATATAGTGAGGATTGAGAGGGGTTCTATCTACCGGTAGACATCAGCAGGTTAGGGTGAAGGATCATTCCATTATTCCTTTTCATGGTACTTTATTGACTAATCCTGAATTTTCATTTATACGAGAACATGCAAAGAAATGCAAATATGACATAAACTACAAAGATTTTAAAATTATAGGCCAAACTCCTAACGAACAATATTTAGCAATCTTGGAAACACTCTTTATTAAACAACTAGTTCCACAGTTAAACACCCAGTCTTCCTCAACACCTCTGTATCTCTCGTGAGTCTAAGTCGAAGCTGAACCCGGCCCGAATAGTCACTCGGTCTGTGCCTTCAGCACCTTATGCTAGTTACTCCTCCCTATCCTTTGTACTTTACTTTTATGTTATTTGTATATATGTATGAAGTTTTTTTTTTTTACTTAATTTTAGTCCGAGTTTTTATTTTAACTTTTAACTTCTATTTTTATAGCTTAAAAATGGGACTTTAGTCCTGAAACGTCGCAGCAACAATAAAGTACCTTGAAAAGGTATAATGGAATGATCCTTCGCCCTAACCTGCTGATATATATATATATATATATATATATATATATATATATATATATATATATATATATATATATATATATATATATATATATATATATATATATATATATATATATATATATATATATATTATATATATATATATATATATATATATATATATATATATATATATATATATATATATATATATACTTTACATACTTACGTAATTGTATGTGATATTTGCAAGTGAAGTTATATCAAATGTGGACGCAGTACATGACAAGCCACAACAATCCTCAACAAACCGCTCTATTTCAAAAAGCGATTTTAGTACAATAAAAGTGTCGTTTTACTTCAAGCAAACGGGGAGAATAGAAACCTCTCAGGATTTTTTTTTTATTTCTCTGATGAAACAGTCTCACTGAGGTCATCATACTTTCCTATAATATCCGTGACAGCCGAACACAAAGCATCCCTAACCGCTTCCCTCGTGAAAAAAGAGTCTGGTGACCATGCTCAGAATTGAAGCTGAACTCAGCTGCTTTCAATGGCCTCCCTTTAAATTCTTGAACGATTTTATGACTTCAAGTGACTGACTGATTGAGTATGTCTATTAAAACTGCCTTCACAACATCTATTTTATTGACGCCGTATTAAATTGAGATAGAAAACTAAAAGTAAATGAATGAATACGTTTAAAAAGAATTTCATATGAAATTATCTAATAATACATATGTATATAATCATATTTGTTCGAATATATTGTCAATACTTACATATACTTTATATGTATACTTTATATCTAAATTTTGTTGAGGATGCCCGCCTCCCACTTAAAGATATATACTGTACTGTAACTGCTCTATATGACACTCCTTACCGAGAATTGTAGATATTATCACTACTAAGCTGTAAGTCACTCTAAATCTCTGTATTTTATAAATGTGCATCTACTTTTTACGTTATAAATAGAAACATGGCACGGGCATGCTGGAATGGTCTGTGCATTATCCTCAAAAAGAAGAGAAAAGGATTATTGAAAGAAATACAACTTTACTCTGGGCTAAAAGGTCATGGAATGAATTCTAATAAATTCCATAAAAATGGGAAATCGTGCAGTATCTGAAATTAATACAGTGATGTCTGGAATTTTATGATAATCATTTACTGAAGATTCACGGCACTGTTTCTAAAAATGTTTACGAAAACAACGGATAACACCCCAAAGAAATCTGGTGCTTTGTAACCGGATATACATAGTCATAAATGCTAAAGACTACGTGGGCAAATATGTCCATTACTTACGTTGACCACAGATGTCACTTATATGAGATATCATAATGGATGTAATAACTTATGAAAAAAAAACACTTACACGCGCGCGCGCGCGCGCGCGCGCACACACGCACACACACACACACACACACACACACACACACACACACACATATATATATATATATATATATATATATATATATATATATATATATATATATATATATATATATATATATATATATATATATATATACGTATGTATATGTGCTTCGTTGGTGATTGGTTCCAGTAGCCTACTCCTAAAAATTTGTTTGCTTTTATAAGTTCCCGAACCATGTCATGGGTTTTTATGAATTCAACGTCACAGAGAACAGTGAGGGATATGAATTTTAACTCCTTGTTAGTTCTAGAACCTTTGTTACTTGTATAGTTCTTTCATACCGTTGCTTTTTCGTCGTAATATCTTGATTAGGAGGCATGTTAACCAAGTTTATAAAACAATGCTTTTGCAGAGGTAATCATTTTTACTTTCCGTAAAATTCTTAATGGATGAATCACGCGTAAGGATATCGTAAAGAAAAACCTCAATAATAAAAAAAATAAATGTTTCCTATAAACTTTTTTCTCACTGTCTTTATTTGGTGAACTTCTTATCTTTACTCTAACCTAATCTTGAGTGTTACTATTGTTTCCTGTATTGGAAAAGGTTTATATAAACATACAAGAGTGCAGCTGTTTTCTGTTTTTTTTTTTATTATAAAACCGTAGATACAGAAGTTAAGCTGCCGAAGACGAAAGTTTGGAGATTTTCGGTGTTTTTCTGCCTTGTATGGAAAATTTAATAATGTGAAAGTTTTAGTAAGTACTGCAGAACACCCTGGGAAAATGATGTAATTTGGAGAACCTAAAGAAAGAAAATTCAAAGGAAATTGTCAAGTGTCCAGCGGGTGCATTTGGAGTACCAGGCTGGCGCAGAAATGGCAAGCTTCACCAAGACGATAAATACCAATACAGCTTTGCTGTAACAGTTATTGTCCTTTGTTTTCAGAGGGTGGACGAGAATTTCTTTGAACACTCATTTGGAGAATTCGATAATGAAAAAGAAATGATTTCGAATTACCCTAGGATTTTTACAGTTCTCTTATGTAATGATTCATAAAACAAGAATTTCCCTTCTAGTCTAATGTGGAATATATCACAGTTTTATGACAATCACTTACTATAAAACTATAAAAAAATCATGTGCTCTATTTCTATACATTAAATACTTAGCTGCACATAGAAGCTAACTATGAAATCAGCTACATGTACAATATAAACAATTATAGGGCAACAAAGCATCTTCAGAGCTAATGACCAGCTTCAAACTTCGTAGTAGACAAAGGCTATAAATGCCAAGCTAATTTTGACTTACTAATTCGTCATAAGCGTGAGATTTCACAAGTGATTTGAAGACAAAAATTAATTACCGAAATGAAAAATAGAAGCTTATTTGGGATAATTTGGCAATAATTATTACCTTTGTGCCTTTCATGGCGTTTGGATTTAAACGTAAACTAACATTGCCATTTGTTTAACTCTTCAAGTTGTCTGGGCGTCCATTACCGTCGAAAACCATATTTTCTATTTTGAAAATTAATGTTTTACACTCCTGTAGGCATATTGCAATGTGTAAAAACAAGAGTTGCGTAAGCGGCAGGAACGATTTCTGCTTGTCTGCAAGGAGAGAAGGATTTTCAGGGCTCTCTCTCTCTCTCTCTCTCTCTCTCTCTCTCTCGCTATTAGATACTACCTGAGCCGTGAATCTGAGCATTGGCGAAAATTCGGTTGGTTGCACTTTTGATATTATCATGTAGCCTTGCCTCTTTTTGGTTATCAACTATATTTCATTGGTTTTTTAATGTGTCGTCATTGAGGGTTTTGATTACAGTATTTGTAATATATGATCATTTATCTGTTTATATCTTTGCATCAATTACACATTAAATTTTCCAGTCTGGACGAATTCTGCGTCACCGTAGATGGCTTCTCTAACGGTTGTTGGGAAATGTCACCTTGCTTTCACTGGTTCTGAAGGATTTGCTCTTCTTTTATGCTTCCGAGTTTGCATTAACGCGCCGTTTCTTATTCTGAGTGAGCTTCATTCCTTATGGCATGAGAACAATGGATATCCTAACAAGTCTCAGCTAGACCGTGTCTATCAGCTTTTTTACCTGCAGCTTGATTTGATTTAATCATCTCCGATGAAATTGGCTATTGTATTTTCTATACAGTTCATGCAAGATGTTTTATGGCATGTCGACGCGGAAATCACTTAGAATCATGTATTCATTAATTACTATCCTGTACAAAGAAATGAAAGAGGCTCAAAGACACAAGTGTATGTTTTCTTCTCCAACTTCTGCTCGATTCTTCCCCTGTTTGAGGGTTTCCGTCGGAGAATCGGAAAAAGCTTTTGACATTTGCATAAGGAACTTTATGGCCCCCGATTTGTTTACTCAGTTACGTTCACATCTCCCTTGAACAGGAATTTGGAACTTATTTCTTTCTTTTGTCGCTGAAAAACGCGAAGATCCGAGACTAAACACGCCGTTTATATATATATATATATATATATATATATATATATATATATATATATATATATATATATATATATATATATATATATATATATATATATATATATATATATATATATATATATATATATATATATACCAGCGTCTTTGGGTTAAAGAGAAGACCATAAATATTGCAGTTTTCTGTCTCATCTTTTTTTAATATTTCGTAGAAGCAAAACCTTTAGAGAACGAAGAGATTTCGCATATATTCTAGAATTAAAGCTAACAGTTTACCTTTGTCATTTAATTCACTTCAAGGTTAAAAGAATAAAAGGATATTTTTATAAAGTGTTCTTTCTGTTATTAAATGAATAATAGTAGGGACTAAACTTTCTTTGGTGCACCATGTGTGAAGTAGCTTTTTCCCTTTATATTGAACAATGAATGGTGAATGTTTGCTCCAGTCCTTAAATAGAAACACTCAGACAAAAACATCAACACAAACAACAATAAACATATAAAGGCAGGGACATGGGGACATAGAAACTCACACGCACACACACGCTATATATATATATATATATATATATATATATATATATATATATATATATATATATATATATATATATATATATATATATATTGTGTGTGTGTCTGTGTCAGTTCAAGTATGTATTTGTTGAAAGATACATATACGAGAATTATTTTATGTACAAATTAATCATTCAAATGGTGCTGAAAATTTGTATGGGTGAATAACCGAATCAGTAAAAGGAATAGTATAGATAAAATTATTGAAATGATTATTAAAGAAACACAAATTCTTCATTAACGCATTAAAAGTATTATTTTTTTTATTCGTGTCAGGGAATGGATTCTCTTCATTAGATCCCCTGAAGAAACGTTAAACCTGTACTGGAAGATCAATGGTAAATTTTTTTATCATGTTTCTCATAATTGTGAAACTGAATATTTTCATTTTGAAATTTCTCATATATCCTGTTCTTTCATGTGCTTTCAGGCTTCCTTTAGTGTTTAGTATGACACTCAGTTCATCTACACGTTTTCAAGGAACAGTTCATTTATGTCATTTATGTCAAAATCTGCCATTGAAAGATAAATGTTCTGACAAATTACTGAACGCTGGTTTCTTTCATTATGAGGAAAGGGACCAAACTTCATTCTATTTTCACTCGGAACTCATTTCATACAGATTGCATTTTATCTTTTTGTTTTTTCATTTAAATTCGGATCGGATTCTTACACAAAAATCAGCATTGCAGTCTTTGTCCTTATTTTGTAAAATCCTTCTGTTGAACATTCGAGAAAGGTGCATTCTACGTTTGTAAATAAAATTTTGATTTATAAGATCTTTGTGTACTTATATTTTAGGGTAGGTTGTGCAAGATATGTGGTTTGACCTTGAAAATAGGCTTGGTCATACGGAGTTCCTTTTTTGAGAATATTAGGAAGGTGAACCTAAAGAATTAGCAGGAAGTTCAGAGCTGACATAATTAAGATTTGCCCACTGTTGAAAATATTAAATTTTCTCAGAAGTCCAAATTGCGTTGTAACTGGTACCTTAGGAAATGGAGGTCGATTTCGTATTTTCGGCCCTCATTTCTAAACCATTACAAGTATAGAAATCTTGCAAGAATTTAAAATCATTCTTAATATAACATGAAAATTTTACGTATATAAAGTTTTTTTGTAGGGTAAAAAAAGAGTAAAAAATGTTTCACCGACGGAAATCAGAATTCAGATCAGATTTTCCGTAGAAAATCAATAACTAATCAATAACATGTTGTTAATTCTGTATTTTTCTTAATATTTGCAAACATTTAATTCTGTATTCAAACTCCCGTGGCCGGTTACTTGGCGTTAACCTCGAGATCCGGACATTCAAACTCAGCCTTTCTACACACTAACAACGTCATAATTTTTTCACCTTTCTATAAATAGTTTACCGTCATTCAAATTACATTGTACAGTGGATAGTGACTTAAGACGAGTTGAGAATATTTTTTGTTAATTTTACCCATTTTACGGTATCTTACAGTAATATAATTCAGTACTGTTCGTATGTTATGCCCTTCGTGATGATGGTATTCAAATCTGAAATGTGAGGTCTTTTGTAAAGGTTTTCTTGGTATTTGATTTGAAATCATATCACATTTCATATCAGCTTCTAGTACTGACGGAGAGCCTTTCAAGATTAGTTTATCCTGAGTTAATTCCTTTATTTTCCTAAGAGCCCCTAATGTACCTAAGCCTTCAAGGCTGTTTGCGATAATGACCTGTATGATCCAAGACATGCACGATCCACTGTTGATTGTGGGCTATTCACTGCAAAATTTAGGTTATTTGCGGCTTCTTTGTAAGTTGAGCATGCACCCATTGCATGCAACTTGTCTATCAGATGTCTTGCTCAATAACAGCGATGCATGTGTACGGAAACTCCAAATTTCAGTAAAAATATGGACGTAGGTTTTAACAGGAGCTTTGACCATCGTTAGTTTCCGTCTGTCCTTCCGAAATCTTAAACTGAATAGCCACGATGAAGTAAGTCGTCACTGTGCTCGCAATCTGTGAAAGATGAAATTTGGGAAATTCACTGTAAAAACGATTCACAAAGTTCAGTCTTTACATTAAAAGCATAATAAACAGAAACTAGAAACTTACAGGAAAGAGACATCCTCTTCCCAAGCGAAGCAAGTCGTAAGGAGCAAAATCCAAGTCTTTCTCCAGGTGTCGAACGACCCTTTTGACCTGTTGAAGGGAAAAACAACTTAAAATTTACATGAAAATTAAGTAAGTGTGTGTTTTGTATATAAAATAAGGAATTTTTTTTTTTTTTTATCGAGAGCAAAACTATGCCGTGTAGATAAAATTTAGCTGTCTTATCGTTTAGCAGCTTATACAAGACAGGGATCTTGAAACTTTTTTGCTTAATTTTCAGAAGTTTGTAAAGTTATAATATCTTATGAAGATACTTTTCATTTTTTTGCATGCAAAAACCGTTTAATATTGTACTTCTTTTAGACTTATGATTGTTATAATTTAGACATACATTCTCTCTCTCTCTCTCTCTCTCTCTCTCTCTCTCTCTCTCTCTCTCTCTCTCTCTCTCTCTATATATATATATATATATATATATATATATATATATATATATATATATATATATATATATATATATATATATATATATATATATATATATATATATATATATATATATATATGTAGTTTCACCTCTTCTTTCCTTCATGTTTCACGAATTTTCAAAATACCACCGCCATCAATCCAAGGCTGCATTCACTTCTTTCCATTTGCATTTTTATTTTCGGATCCACTTGTTTATTATAATTTTTCTTTTCGTTATTTCTTTACAGACTAACGTTTTTATTCTTTGTAAAGTTCTTTCTCACCCTTATCCCTTTATTTGAACTAGTTAATTTTTTTCCTCTCTCGCCCTCTTCTTGACCACCTCATCTTTACTCCTGAATACTTCTGCATGATCTCTTTAATTACGCAACTTCACCACAAATAACCTCCATATTTTCATCGGTAAACATTTTATTTACCCTTTCCCCCAGCCCCAAACCCCAATTCCCAGGAACCCCCCTACAGCTATAGTGACCCCACTTTCGAATTTTACAGACTATACATCTACTTGTTATGCCCCCTGTCTTCAAGCTTCCCCCAGTTTACACATTGTTTCCGTATATACTCTTCTCACAACTGTCTTATTCAGATAATTCCTATAAGTTATTTTCTCAGCAACATTTGCTCCCATTCTTCACCAACTCATCTATCCTAACTTCTGCTTCAGAAGGTAGAATCCAGTGATCTGATATACCCCGTTATACTCCACTTCTTAGCAACTTGCTCTTCTATTGAATCTATTCTAACACTTAATCTTGCAAACTCGTTTCCTCTTTATTTTATATTATAGTAATATTTATAAATATTCTTCTTTAAAAACCGGGTATTTCTAGTGCTCAGATTTATTTCCAAACATATTTTCTCTGTCACCGTACCTTTGCAAGTTACATATTTGCTACTATAACAACCATATAATTTTTCTAGATTTACCAGGACAGATTCACGTTCGCCAAAAAGATTCATTTTCACTCTAATTTTGATCAAGGTAATCTATATTATCGTAAGAGCAATTAGCACGGTAACAATTACAAGAAGAGCGAATTTGCAAGAGCCCACATCTATTTCTTATTCCAGCTAAGGCGCTAAAGGCAGGCCACTAAATTTTCTGATGTATTACTGACAACTAACTTCATTAACGCTCATTATTTTCTTCTCTTTATCCTTTCATTCAACCTTTATTTTTCCCACTGATATCCTCAACCAGTTCCTTATCTTGCCGTTTCTTTCATTAGATCACGCACACACACAAGCACACACGCAGACATACACAGACACACTCTCACACACAAACACATACACACACACATATATAATATATATATATATATATATATATATATATATATATATATATATATATATATATATATATATATATATATATGTGTGTGTGTGTGTGTGTGTATGTATGTATGTATGTATGTATAGATAGATAGATAGATAGATAAATAGATTGATGGATATATATATATATATATATATATATATATATATATATATATATATATATATATATATATATATATATATATATATATATACACACACATATATATATACATATATATTTTTAAGGCTCATGGATTATAAATCACTCCTCAACCCGAGGGCTAATCTTTATTGGTGCGTGTGTGTGTATGTGTATCTATAGGCACAACCTGATATCATGATATTCATTCGACTATGTATAGTAAATAGCAGTAATTTAACCAGTATATTGCATGTTATTAAGGAAGCCTACTATAACCTAACATTTACAAACTGAAACGTATAAACCTACACAAATTGCGAGTAAAAAGCAATATTCAGCAAAATGATGACATGGTCTTCTGTGTTAAGGTTTGTAGCTGCTTTACTGGGCCCTGTTATAGTGTTGTTACAACAGCGCTTCGTCAGTATGTTGTGTAAGCAAGCGCTCCGTCTGAGTTTAAGTGTCCTGGGTTTTCATGATGGTTGGTTGAGAGATGCTTAGCGTTGCCTTGAAAGGCACTTACCTCAAAGTAAACTTTTGAAGAATGACATGATGGCTCGAAACGATAAAGTATCCTCAGCCACGATTTTCTCTAAAAAATAGATATGAAACTTAGATCCTAAAATGAACGTCAAGACTCTGAAGGGTATGCACTCAATTGTAATTAGAATATGACACAACAGGATTTTATACGAGAACAAATCAAAAACAAGCATGCCACTAAATACCTTATGTACTAAGGTCTGAGTCTGCCTTTTCATTAAATGGCTGTAGTGTTTCAGTCAAGGTATAAAATATAAAAGGTCTAAATAAGGAACAATGACCAGTCTCTACCCTGATTTTTATATTTACTGCCCATCGGTATGCATGTACTGTACAAGTCGTATGCTTCACAAGACCAACAGTCGTCTTTTGGCTTATGAGACGTGCAGATTATGTTGTCCAGACTAAGAGATACCAGAGTGTG
The DNA here is from genome assembly GCA_039081455.1 of Macrobrachium rosenbergii. Lineage (NCBI taxonomy): Eukaryota > Metazoa > Arthropoda > Malacostraca > Decapoda > Palaemonidae > Macrobrachium > Macrobrachium rosenbergii. The sequence goes on from JANJGK010001270.1 coordinate 162,404, forward strand.
CTATATCTAACAGCCGAACTGAAATAACTCCGGCAAAAAAACAATTCATTCAACCTCATACATCCCGTAGTTCTCCGCTAAACAATATGAAATTTTACTTCCTAACTTATCAAATTTCAATACTCGTCATGCAGAAGATACCAAAACTTTAAATATTCAAATGCAATCATTTACTCCTGAGCCAAAGCAAGTTTGTTAATCAATACGGTCAGTCAAACTTGAAAATTATAGGCAAAGGTTTATAAACTCTCTCAGCAAAATCCCCCAATACATACGAATGTATCAACATTTCTCAGAATTTCAAAGGTTTACTTTAAATTTCCGACAATGTTACCTTCTTCTGGTATCAAGAAAGGTAAAACGGGTAATTAGAAAGGTATCACGTGCCCCAATGAAAATCACGAAATTGATCTTTTTTCCGCTCTTCACAAGGGAGTTTTAAAATTTAGAGATATTTATGTTAACGAGTTAAAAATTAACAATTAAGGTAAAAAAAATCCACTATCAATGCCAGGCTTCAAGAGAAAGGACCACATTTCTCCGTATGCAAAACAACACCAAATTATGTTTGTTTCGGGTAACGGGAAAGCTAGAAATATCCAACATTTTTTCAACAAACAAGGGACGCAGAATCCGACAAAGTTTCGGTTACTATTTTGGCCACACGGAGGTAAAATTTTCAGGGTCACTCTTTAACAAAGCAGAAAATTTAACCAAGTTAAGCGTCAAAAGATAAGGAGAAATTTCCAGAATTTTACTGCAAACATGGATAAAATTCAGCGCACTCCCGTGCACAGCGGCAAGAAAAGATAGGTAACTTGACCCAGCCTTTGGGGAGTTCGTTCTATGGTGAATCGCTCAAAGAGCATTATATAGCACCTACTACATCTGAAAGTCATACAGTCACTACTCACTTCTTGAACATAGCGCAGATTAGTTGCTTCACACACACTGGATACAGATCCCGTGTTATAGTGTATTATAATGATTCTGAAATTCGGGAACGAATTGTCACGTGTCAGTTCCAAATCAAGTAAATCAATTACAAACCAGTGTCTTCAAACCTTCCAACTGGGTCAGAGAATTATTATTATTATTATTCTTTTTTGTAACTGCCTCAACGAACACTGTTTTATTCTTCTTGCCAACTTTTATGTTCGTTGTCGATATAATTTCTTCACTAGAGTTCACTCAAGTTGAAAATTATTCCGCAAGGTATTACAAGTCTGAATTTAAATATTATATATTTCCAGGCTGGGTGAAGTATACAGCGAGGAAAATAATGAAATTATTTACAATAAAATCACTTTTTCTTTGAGGAGGAGATTCAGAAAGGACATGCCTACATTACCTCTGCATCTATATAAAATGCCAAATTACATCTATTAATTGTAACTATAAAGAATCTTAGGTTGAACGAGACTGGACGAATAAGCGCAGGTTTTTATTTCCACGTGGAAGAAAAGGGAAGAACACCAAAATTTGTTAAAAATGGAAGCAAACATTTTTGGTACCAACTTTCCTTTTTTTCTTCTCGCGAGATCGTTAGATTTTTCTCAACAAGTTCAGCACAATTTCACCTCTACTTGTCATGTTCATCCTTGTGCAGTTCTATATTTCCAAAGTTACCTTAGATGTTTGTTAACGGTTAGTTGTGTGTATGTTTTCTCTCTGTTTCAGTCTTTATTATGCATATTTCTGTGGTCGACATCTTACGGTGCCCTTTAAATTAATCTTGCCCACAAGCTGAATGCCTCCCTCTCGATACTATTATTGACTTTATATATTTACTTTGACGTTAAAATCTGTGTATTCAAATCATGGAAAATACTCATGACAAGTATTCATAGTCGTGGGCAAGTCTTTGTCCTCAAGAAGAAGACTGTTGTCAAGCATGCAGGTGTGGTATAAGCTTCCGGTTGATGGTCTGGGAATTCCAAGAGATCTTTCCATGTTCATAAAGCCTGGTAATAACTTATCGTATGTAGACTCAAAATCATGCTGTCTTAATAAGTAGATTAAATCCCCGTTTCCCTCTATAAATCTTCCGCTCTAAAAGGGCATAGAGTAAGATTTTATTCAAATAGAGGAAATTGATAACAATTTAAATTAAGTTCATCTATACTCTGACATCATACGGATCACACTTGTATGATAATGCATTTCAGTCTTTCCGTTTGGTCTTTTCTTCTCTGTCTGTCTCACTCTTTCTGTATTCGTAGCTTTTACTTACGAATCAGACTCGCTTTCTATTGAGTAATATGTTTTTTCTATTTAAGATGAAACATGAATAATAATATTTACGTTTGTAAAAAATCAAGCTTTGACATGGAGAGAGAGAGAGAGAGAGAGAAAGGAAAACTAACCTCGGGAATGTCAGTGGAATCTTGGAATCACGAACACATTTACTATAGTATTACCTTCAAAACGAGTGAATCCGCTGAGCACAAAATGAGTATAACTTTGATCAGGATCTGGAAGGCAACGAAGAGCCTCCCTCCTGAAGAGTTGAGAACCAAGACCGCGTAAAGATTCCAAATGGAGACCAATATATAATTGAAGAGTACGCAGAGTATAGGACCACTGCAGAACTTCATCAAATTTTCAACGATGCTGTCTATTTTGACTAAGAAATGACAGATTTGGATAACATCTGCGACTTCTGGAGGATTGTATTTTGAGTCTTGGATGTGTGCATAGGTTAACGCAAGATCCGGAACGGGTGAACAACTGATTTCTCTCTGACTCCAGGTATTCGAGCTAGTTGAGCCTTTGAAACTTTTAGAATCCGAGTGAAGAGCGCCTTCTGTGTCTGTCTCTTGAACCAAGTGTAACCAGTTTCTGTGAACTGCTGACATTTCTGCGTCGAGTTTCAAAGACAATGCTTTCGACACAGTGTAAACCAGTCCGTAGGCAGAAAGCAGGCTGCTCATGGGCACAATCAGGAATATGACTCTCATGGCGGTCATCATTCCTACAACAAATGGATCTCCATGATGTACAGCATTAGATGTTAATAAGATCAGTGTGGTCGAGGTGAGTAATTCAATGCATAACGCAATGTACACTGGCAAAAATTGAACTTGAAATAACTTTGACTCAATAGAGATATAATTAAAAATCAACTGCATTGCATCAGTTAAATGTCTTTTATTGATCATAAAAAAAACGTGCGAGATCGTCCCTGAAACTGGAATCACTAATAAAGTAGCATTACCGATTACACTCTTCACATCGCTCTTTTCGTAAGGAATGCAGTATAAGCAGACGCACGTACTTGCAGCGTTGGCTAATAACAGCAAATAGGACCAAAGTGAGAAGAAGTGATCTTCCTCGAAAATCACCTCTTGGTCTCTTTCTTTGGGGTTACTTCTATATGAATCGTTTGGTTTCCATTTTCCTCCATACCTTCGGTTCTGTGCGACTCTATAGGGAAATCCACCGTAGAGTCGTAAGCATTTCAGTATGAAGATTAAGGGATGGCCCATGTTGTCTTTGTGTAGACGATATCAGTTCAAAAAATTTAGTTTACGGGTAATCGGTTTCATGAGTTTCTCTCCTACAGACAAGAATAAGAAAGTGTGTTCAGCCGCCTCCTCCTGACCTGATAGACAGCACCTACGCAAAACGGCGTCGGCAGTTGTCAAGCAACAACTGAAGTTATCGATGCATTCCCTGTTCTTATCTGCTAAGTGACAGTTGCCTAATGTTGTTTGTCATTGTCTTTGTTGTGTTACTGGCGGTTATTTGTTTCACGTTCCAGTGGGGAATTAGAAATAGCTCAAAAGTTTCTAATGCAATTTAATTTTAGTAATAGAGGTAAAACTCTTATGCTGAATACTTTCTAATAAAGATCGTTAATTCTATTGAGTTTGATGAATTATGCTCTTCCCTCTACTTTTTTTTCTCTTTCAACAAACTAAGAAAATATTTACTCAGTCAATGATGCAGTAATAATGTTGGCTCAGTAGTAGGGCGTGGCTATATATCTATCTTTCTATCCATCTATCTTGCTGTCTTGAAAAGATGGAAGAAGAAAACTGATTATTATAAAACGAAATTCACTTATTTTTCATTTGCGTAGGATAAGCTGATGATCGATTTTGTGTTTACTCTGAAAGAAAAATGAAGGGGTTTCATTTTTATTGTTGCAAGGAGACTAAAACCATCGTGCAACTACGCTTCTGCCTATCGACTTGTATGTGACAGGAATGAACAGAGCTTCAAGCTATCACTTTTCACTACCATTTAATAAAAAGGAAACTCCAAAAAGGTGCTTTTCGATATCTTCAGATACATAAGTGTATTAAAAAAGAATTTTGTTAAGAGTAATGCAATAGATAATAAAAGAAGATACCGGGGCATATGGCAAAAACTTTGATCAGTGATAATCTGGGGAAAATGAGAGTTCCATCATAATTTGAACATAACTCTTCATTCTCATCAGCATATTATCATGATTCCAGTCGAAGAGCTAAGCTCGAGATAAAGATTGTGCAGCAGACTTTCACAACGTCATCAGGGCAGAGAGTGTCAAAGCAGAAATATATGTTAGGTGGTTCAAGTGGCTTTCATTTCCCTTCATGGAACACTTTCAAACAACATTAGCTTCACTATACTGTAGATTACTTATCCATTAATCAGGAAATTTTTATTGATAAAGAACAGTACAGCATGATGTTAACATTTATACCAAATTTTATTTGGGAATTTCCGTTGTAATATATATATATATATATATATATATATATATATATATATATATATATATATATATATATATATATATATATATATATATATATGTGTGTGTGTGTGTGTGTGTGTGTGTGTGTGTGTGTATATACAGTATACACACACACACACACACACACACACACACACACATATATATATATATATATATATATATATATATATATATATATATATATATATATATATATATATATATATATATCCGCCGCTCCTACGACGTCCAGTTTATGAGTTTGGACATTGCACACTTTAGCTTCTGAATGCCTTAGTCGTGACTGAGTAAACTTCGATTGATAAAAGTCAAAGTTCATTAAGTTGACCATCACCCCTGTATCCAAAAGAATTAGAAGTCTCGATCCAACTACGACTCCTTTCACCACAGGTTTCCATTCTCCTATATCTCCCAAAAGTCCTATATGACATGAATATTTTTTCCTTTCCCTTTTGTTTGTTCCATCCTTCAAAAATTCTCTCTGTTTTGGGAACTTCGTGGACATCTTTCTTGAGGAGCTTCTTATAGGCACTTACAAAATTCTGGTTTATTAGTCTACCAATACCTTTTCTGAGCAACGGACAAAACCACCAATTATATGAAGGATTCTTACACATGCCACAATATTTTGTTCGGCAATACTTCTTAGTATGCACCTGTCTAGAACAATTAAAGAAACGAACTTGCGGCGTATGATCCGTAGATTTTCTACCTCTCTCCACTTTACTGCAAAAACTACTACTGCAGAAGCAAAGTTTGATTCTCTCTGCGGTAAGTTCCTTTGGCCTATTTTCGTGCTTGTAGGCATTCCACTGAAAAATGTGCTATCTACCGTAGGACATTTCGACATGTTCTTGATTTGGGAAAAGATAAAAGATTCCTCAGAAGTAGCTTCTATTAGCCTATCAAAACTGCAAACTATTGTATCTGGCACGTCATTTAACCACGAGAAATGCAGTAACTTCTGAAAATTTTCTAACGAAACAGAACCTCCATTTACCCAGTCAAAAGCGTCATCAACAATTGAGAGTTATATTCCACCATGAAACTCTATCCTTTCCTAATCTTATAAAATGCTCTCATATCCCGAACCAAATCACCACATTCATCTGCCCCATACGCAGTACTTAAAAATTTCTTTATATCCCCACAAGTCGTTCACCTCCTGAACTCAAATCTGCGACAGCATTTCTCAATGTCTCCATCATCCAAAGCAAGAAACTCTTTAGCTTCATTAAATGCATCTCCACCACTCGTGATTTTCTGGTAGTTAAGAGATTATCAGCACTGTTGATAAATATCTCCACTGACTGTCTCAAACAACCATTTACCAAACCAGAAAAGGGTTGGACAGGTGACGTAAACGTCGTAATCCTATGAGTCAACGATTTATCTACCGATGCCCTGTCTGTCATTTTGCTGACTCTCCCTTTCTTATTTCTGTTTAAAGCAAAAGAATCACACACACCCCTAAAATATACGGCCTGATTTTAAAACATATAAGATTAAAATCTCGGACAATACCCTCTTAAAAAAAACACTATCCCCCTCGCAACCATTCATAAACTTGACGGAAGTAAATCACTACTTACACCCCGCCCCATTGACAAACAATGACCTCGCAACTTGCTGCTGCCTACCTGTAAGAAAATCTTGAAGTAATCCTAAAATATATCCACCATTGTATTACTAAGCTTGCGCTCTTCCGCAAAGATACTACGTCAACATAAAAATGTATAGAATCTACTTATCTTGGGAGACAACACACTAGAAACTTTTTTAAAAAACAAAGGGAAGAAATCATCAGGATCTTCTCCAACCCAACTATCAAGACTGTCCAGAATTTTCTTAACATCCCTAGAGCGAAATGCAAATTTTGTAAGAATAGGTTTAGGATGACAAGTATCAGGGAGAGGGACACCCTCAGCTGATTGCTCAGCTTCAAAAGCTTGATGAAGCAGTTCAGCCTTTTTGCTAGGGCATGTAATCAATCTACCATCATCTGTTAGAAGTGATAGAATGGAAGACGAGCCTGATCCAAAGATAGATGATGCCAATTGGGCCTCAGGTGAGGTTGAGTAATTCTTTCAAGTTTCCTCTTTAAGGAATTATGCCATTCCTCTCGGCTGTGTGGTAAGTTCTATTTGCAACACGGCGAGACTCAACAAAAAATATGTCATTTTCATTTGAATGATTTTGTCTCCATGCATTAAATTTGGTCTGTTTGTCATGGTAAGCTCGTCTACATGCATCATCAAATGATGGCTGGTCATTTGTCCTAAATTTGATGATCTTTCTAGGGACATATTTTATTAAAATCAGCATTTCTTTTAACTTCTTGGGATCTGGATCAAATATAGCATCTGAGATATTAAGTGCCTGACAGGCATCAATAATGCGAGCCCAATTGGCTCTAGATTTTAGCCAGACCATTTTTCTGATTGATCAGAAGTTCCTCATATTCACAGACCTTGGACTTGACAATAGCTGGAACATCTGTGAATATGAGGTCTAACCTATTACCAGAAATGTGCATGGGTTCCTCAATTACCTGGACAAAATCGGAGGATGCACAGAACTTGGCCGAGCAGCCAAGTTGATCCGTGGAATTTGAATCTAGCCACTCACTGTGCCTTGCATTAGTCTCCACAAATAACGAATGAAGCTTTGGAATCCTGTGACTGAGCTATACTAATCCCCTTCAAAAGACAGTCATATATAGAATCGTCAATACTTGGACTCCGGTAAATAGCAAATATGTATACGTCATAGAACTTACTGAAAATTTTATAACAAAGAACTTCTTAGCAACTACACTCCAAATTTTTTCTGACGATGAATAGGTTGTCTGGACTTAGTGTATACAGCCATGCCTTGTGCATGCAGGTTGTTACAACGATAAATAAAGTCAAGGGCATCAAATTAAGGGATTAAAAACTCAACCTCTGACTTGTCACTTCTTAGAAGAATCTCAGTTAAATACATCAAACTGTAGTTATGGGTACAACCCTGAAGATAAAGAAAATTTGACCTTATTCATTTTCTTTATTTCAGATATTCTCAGGGAACTGTAAGATATACTTAATATTAACTAAAGTACAGGATTATTGCTGTAATTGTATAATTCATAGTTCACACCATTTCATTCTACTGTAATAATAGTATGACTGGCTCTAAGGTTGTTAACCTACCACTACCTGCATTAACCGACACCTAACCCCAATTTTTAATTAGTTTCATCTGTACTAATTGTGTAGACTAATTGACTGCATTACTCTTTACAGTCTCCTTTGTAATATTTGTACAGTTTATCAATAAAGCATTGGGTGTTTTACTGTTTTATGATATTCGTTTTAGAAATACCGTTTTACAGATTAAACACCTTTTACTCACCTAATTAATTTATGAGATCTGTTTTAATTCCAACTTACCAACAAAGAAATATAATTATCTGTATCTGGACATTAAAAGTAAAGTATGTTAAATAAAAAAATGTACTCCTGGAATATACATGAAATCACATATCAGTTCTGGTGAAGATCGTGTACAGGATTATAGATACTAAATCATCTATTTTTAATTATGCCAGAGTAGTCCTATACTGCATGATAACCTTATAGCGGGGTTCAGACCGCAGACTGCGGAGTTAGGCTGTCACCAAGGTGCGGAGATCGTGGCAACACTGAAATTTACGAGTACTGGTTTGACTTCGTTCGGTAATGTTGAGTTTCGTGCATGAATCATGACACCACAGATTTGAGTTCCCGGAGTTGTGAAGCATGCAAATGATATCTCCGATATAAGATATATTAAGTTATATATCATAATGAAAATCTTGGACCATCTTGTCTCAGCATTTTTTTTTTATCATGCGCAGCCTAAATACACAATCATCTTTTTTTTTTTTTTTAAACTGGTCTTGGCCTACATAAGCGATCCCACATAGACAACATTAATTGAAATGAAGCATAGACTTATGCAGCCAGTTCCGATATTAGGGTATTAATTCTTCATAATCCTGCATGCCAAATATAAATATCATTGAGAGATTAGGTCTACACGTCAATTTCTTATATTTCGAGGCAATGACAGGGCATAGACCTACACGTCATTTTCGTATCGCAAATAGTTTTCTACCCGTATCTGTTGGAAATGGAGTAGCCCTTAATTGATATAGTACTTTCAACTCCCCGATATACAATGTATATGCATAAAGTGAAATGTGCACGTATAAGCAAGTGCACATACACATACATGCATGGATGACCATAGTAATTGTAACTACAGCCACTTTTACCACAGAGAATAAAAGAAAAACTTGCGGGCACGTAGCCTATGGCACATACAGATCAACCTAGGACTGTCCCAGTCTTACACACAACTATCGAACTGATCTCGTCTCAGTGAACTATATTGAAAATATATTTACAAAGGGGATAACAGATTATAATACTGTGATGAGTAAATACAAGGTTGCTGTAGCATTTCTACGAAAATGAAGGCTATGGTAGGAAGGCATAATAAGGTACTTAACGAAATAAGAAAAAAATAAATGGTAGCTGAAAAAGTTATGCATGAGATGATCCAAACGAGTCTGCGAGTAGCCCATGAAACACTTGATTTTGGGGCCATTCTTGTAGATCACCCTGTTCGACAAGTGATACAAAACTCAGTAAATTTCTCTCTCTCTCTCTCTCTCTCTCTCTCTCTCTCTCTCTCTCTCTCTCTCTCTCTCTCTGCTGTTAGGAGAATATTCTAGCGTAGGCTATACTCATAAAGATCTCGATTACTTTTAATTAAAACAAACAGGTACCAAGAGTAGGCATATAATTCTTTACATCAGTATTTTACGAATAGGTCTATGTTTATTCCGCAATGTTAGGTTACCACATGAAAAATTTTCGAAGACACTACAAGCACCGTAACAACAGCAACAAAAACTAGAATAACCACAACAAGAACCACAATAAAACTACTGAATATAAGTTAGGCCTATCATCCTAACGTCATAAGCTACGTAAACCGACAAAAAGACATAGGAGATTATAGGTCTACATCCATTTTTATGATCCTGTATTTCGAAAGGAGATAATGTCCTTAAGAAAATTCTCAGCAAATTGTATGCAATATGACTCGTATAGCCTATCATACTGAACTTTAAGTTAAACATATGCATATTCTGGTTTCGCAGAGTGCAGTCACTGCTTGTCATCCCTCCGAATGTGTAAAGATTGCGATAAAATCGACTTTATGACCATTAAAATGTAGTACAATTTCCTGAAATCAATATGAAATACCAGTCTGCATAACTCTGAGAAAATCTTTATGTTTAAATTTAGAATGGTGAACATGCTTGACAATATCAGACGGTAATTATCATTGTCCAGCGATTCAAGTGCACCGATTCGAACGCAGACATTCCCTGTGTCACTGACTCACCTCCGTATTCAGACGAACCTCATTTACGAAACACAACATTGCATCATCGCGGAATACTCCTGACTTCATTCATATTTTCCTTATTATTACCAGTTTTAGGGAGATGCGTATTATGATTTTATTGCAGGGGATAATATAACGTTTCCTTTTGATAATCAGCAGAACGTATTTTAGTTCGGTAAAACAGCCATTGAAAAATAAATGAAGATGAAAAAAAACACTGATTAACCAACTTTTCGAAACTATTTCCAACCAATCAGTTTCAAGGAATGGTCGTGACGTAATAAGTGGGCGAGGATTAGCTGCAAAGCACGGTGGATTTTGCAAAAACCGCCAATTCCCGTAGCGGTGAATCTATTTATCTATCTATATAATACTAAAACTCCCCCTCTCCTTTCCTTCCTCCTACCCCTCCCCCTCTCCTTCCATCTTCCCTCCGTTTCCCTCTTCCATCCCCCTCACCTCCCTCCCCTCCCAAGCACAAGGTCAAGTGTTAATTTAGCTGTATCCTCCCCCTCTCCTTCCCTCTTCTCTACCCTTCCCCTTCCCTCTTCCATCCCCTTCCCATTCCCCTCCTCTCCTCTGTTCCTTCCCTTCCCCGTCTCCTCCCCTGCCTCCTCCCCCTCCCCCTCTGCTTCCGTCTTCCCTCCCCCTCACCTTCCCTATTCCATCCCCTTCCCCTCCCATTCCTGTGTTAACTCAGTTGTGTCTTCCTCCTCTCCTTCCCTCTCCCCTCCCCCTCCCCTTCCCCTCCAATTCCTGTGTTAATTCAGTTGTCTTTTCCTCCTCTCCTTCCCTCTCCCCTCCCCCTCCCCTTCCCCTTCCCTCTTCCATCCCCTTCTCCCTCTCCTCCTCCTCCCCTCCTCCCCCTTCTCCCTTCTCTTCCCCTTCTCCCTTCCCTTCCCCTTCTCCTCCCTTCCTTCTCCCCCTCCCCCTCACCTTCCATCTTTCCTGCCCCCCTTCCCTCTTCCCTCCCCTCCCCATCCACCTCCCCCTTACCTATTCACTCCCCCTCCCCAGAAATGGGGCTGGTGCTGCTGTAGACTTTTGCTGACTATTATCAGTAGGGTTAATTTACCTGTGGGTATGGGCATGGGTATGGTACAGATATGGGTATGGTATGGATATGGTTATGGGTATGGGAATGGTATGGTATCAATATGGGTATGAGTATGGTAGGGATATGGCTATGTTCATGGGTATGGGCATAGGTATGGGTACAGATATGGATATGGGTATGGAATGGATTTGGGTATGGGTGTGGGCACTGGGATGGGTATGGGTATAGGTAGGGTATTGTACAGATATGGGTATGGTATGGAATGGATTTGGGTATGGTTATAGGTATGGATATAATATGAATTGGTATGGGTATAGGTAAGTTGAAAGGTATGGGTATGGATATGGAATGGATATGGGTATCAGTATAATAATGGTACAGATATGGGTATGGTATGGACATGGGTATGGGTATGGTACGGATATGGATATGGGTATGGTATGGATATAGGTATGAGTATGGGTATGTTATGGTATGAACATGGGTATGGTATGGATATTTGTATGGGCATCTGTATCTTTATGGTATGGGTATGGTATGGTACAGATGTGGGGAAGGCTATGGGTTTGGTATGGATATGGGTGTGGGAATGGTAGTATGGGTATGGGTATGGGTATAGATATGGGTATGGTATAGATATGGGTATGGGTATGAGTATGGTACAAATATTGAAATGGGTATGGTGCAGATATGGGTTTGGGTACAGATAAGGGTATTGGTATGGTACAGATATGGATATGGGTATGGATATGGGTATGGGTATAGGTATAAGTATGGTACAGATATAGGTATATACAGATACAGGTATGGGTATAGTACGATATGGGTTTGGGTATGTGTATAGGTATGAAAATATATCTTAGTTTAACCAGACCACTGAGCTGGTTAACAGCTCTCCTAGGGCTGGCCCAAAGGATTAGATTTATTTTACGTGGCTAAGAACCAACTGGTTACCTAGCAGCGGGACTTACAGCTTAGTGTGGAATCCGAACCACATTATGACGAGAAATGAATTTCTATCACGAGAAATAAATCTCTCTAATTCTTCATTGGCTGGTCGGAGAGTCGAACGCTGGGACAACAGCGTGCTAGCTGAGAGCTCTACCCACCCCTCCAGTGAAGACTGGGTATAGGTATGTGTATGGGTAAGTTATGGATATGGGTATGGGTATGTTATGGATATGGGTATGGGTATGGTACAGATTTGGGTATAGTATGGATTTGGGTATGGTATGGAATTGGGTATGGTTATGGGTATGGGTATAGGTATGGTGTAGATATGGGTATGGGTTTGGTTATGGGCCTTTTGTTAAAAATGCAGTAACTAAAAAAGTGACCCAGCAGGACACGGGTTGTCTAGTCTTAATTAAAGATTACCACACGTTGAATTTGCCCACGTGGTTTTGGTTTTCGTGATCGTTGACCTACCCTAGTTTTCACAGACAGACACACACACATGTATATATATATATATATATATATATATATATATATATATATATATATATATATATATATATATATATATATATATATATATATATATATATATATATATATATATATATATATATATATATATATACATATATACTGTATATATATATACACATATATTATGTATAAATTCTATAAAAGTTAAGTATACCTTAGTTTTACCAGACCACCGAGCTGATTAATGATTATGTAGCAAACGAGCTGAGCTGGCCATTATCACGGAGAAGCCACATAGGTCTAAGAAAATTATATCCAGAAGCTAAACAACCCCATTCCTTTGTTACCATATTTGTTCGATATAGGGCGTTGCCATTGAAAAAAAAAAAGAAATTAAATCACAGGCAAAAGTGATATCACAAAAGGGGTAGTATAGTAAAGCCCAGTCACAAGAGACAGAAATGGAGGTCAGAGGATACAAAGGAAGGGGTAGGGTGCAGGGCTTTACTCAGCAACCTGATAAATTATGATGAAAGCGAAAAGTAGGAGTTTTTTCTCAATCAGCATAGAAAGCAAGTGCCATTATAATACACGTATTGAAAAGGCTTCGGCTTGGGCGAACCACCGCTAATGATGTGAAAATGAAGCAATAGCGCCTGATTCCAGTACCGCCCAACACTGACCAGGCCCAGGTTTTTGCTGAACATTACTCTGGTCTCCGTAACAGCAACAACAACAGTCGTCGGGCGAGTTCTCCGTATTTTTCTCGACGACAAAGAAGAAAAAAAAAATAGGAAAAAACTGTTACCCACAAAGAAGAGTTGCGTTTATATGATCGTGCACTTCTGAGTGGATACATTTGCTATATGTCTTCAAATTGCATTGCTTGAAGAAGTGCCAGTGTCTATCGTTCCAGGTATGGTTAGCGTTGTGCTTAATATAATAGCACTCGCTTTCTGTGCTGATTGAGAAAGACTCCTACTTCTACTTTTCGCTTTCATCATAATTTATCAGGTTGCGGAGTAAAGCCCTAAGCCATCCCCCTTCCTTTGTACCCCCTGACCTCCATGTCTGTGTCTTGTGGCTGGGCTTTACACCCCTTTTGTGGTTTCATCACTCTTCTGTGTAGTACATGCAATATACCTAATTGCTGTAAAGGTTATAATGCCAGTCTACTGCTAGTAGTGATCATTTCTCTACACAAATACACACACACACACACACACACACACACATATATATATATATATATATATATATATATATATATATATATATATATATATATATATATATATATATATATATATATATATATATATATATATATATGTGTGTGTGTGTGTGTGTGTGTGTGTGTGTGTGTATGTGTATTATATATATATATATATATATATATATATATATATATATATATATATATATATATATATATATATATATATATATGTATATATATATATATATATATATATATATATATATATATATATATATATATATATATATATATTTATAAATGTAAATATATATATGTCTGTGTATATTGTGATGATGAGAGAGAAAATAAACTGGATGACGAAAATCCCGTAGAATATTTTCTTTTCCTTGTTCACCAACGTTTCAACGCTAAAAGTACGTAGAATTAACATTAAATTTAATTCATTCATGATTCTTAAAGCATAGAGATCTTAGAACCATTTAAGCAAAAAAACAAAATATAGGTCATAGGTATCATAATTGTTAACATTAATTATATGAAATTTCGATGGAAAATCCTTTGACCCAACTGTAGCTTTTTTTTTTTTTTTTTTTGTCACCTAGACTCAGCCGCCCTAGAGAAACAGCTTACAGATGACTGTCCTTTAATGTGGTATCCGAACTTTTACAAACGCTCCTTCGATTGTACGCTAATACAAAATTTTCTTGTTTAAAATTTCAGTATTATTTTTCACTCTCTTACCAATTTCAGCGAGAGTTCTTTTTCATATTCTAGATGAACATTTCAAGGATAACTGCTTCCAGCTAAAATATTTTGTAAAACTGTTGACGCAATTTTAGATAACTTAGGCTATACTGTCCGAAGCTACATATTCCAACCATGCAATATGTAAGTATATATATATATATATATATATATATATATATATATATATATATATATATATATATATATATATATATATATATATATATATATATATATATATATATATATATATATATATATATATATATATATATATATATATATATATATATATATTGAAATACGTCTGTGCAACCCGCATTCAAAAGGAAAAAATCCGTGGATGCCTTTGTCACACTTTATTGGAAAACGTGAGACCCATTTAAAACAGTCAGGCTTGGAATTCATTAAGCTGGCTTTTTTTATTTGGCACAGTTGAGAGATTGTATTTTGTCATTTCCATTGTTGCTAACATTTTCCAGTTATTTCCAAATAAAACTTTGCGTGGTGAAATTCAAATATTAAATAAACAATTAAAATGGAATCTATCGGGAATATTTTTTTAAATAACCAAAAAACAATTTTCCGTATTCACTTCCATGGAAACTCTGTTAATGTACTGACAGATGTCGGGTGGAACGTATCAGTACCAATGCCATGATAATAAATTTATTTTCAGTTTTTTTAATTTTTATTGTGTGCAGCATTTCATCAATTGTAATATTACCTTAGGAAAAGAACAATTGCATGAATTACGCTTTGAAGATTAAATTTTTCCTTTAATATTATATTATTAAAAGAACCTGCAAATTAATTTCTCTACGATATAGATAAAAAAAATTCTGAATGACGAATGCTGATGTCAACAGGACTTTTAAACTCTTGGCTTCAGGCTAGTGGATGTAATTTGAGGGAAGTGACAAGGTTAATTACGAATTCCCTCATGAACAACAACTCCCTAATTACAGAATTTCGTAAGACATGTGGTTCTGACATTTCCGGATATGCGCTTCTGGAACTTTTTCATATTCCAAAGATAACTTCTAAAATTTATTCAGTAAACATTCATTACCCATTTAATCAAATGGAAAATATTCACTTAAAACCACATAAGTGGAATCATATCTAGATAATAAGAATGACCGAAATCCTATTTTATCGTTGAAAGATGGACCTTTGTGAATTTCATAATATGAAAGAATTTGTTACTTTGGTTGTAAAGGAATTTTTGGCATAGAAATGCGAATTAGTTAGGTCAGACAATATTCACTGGAAATGTGTTTGTGATCGTTTGCGAAGAATTGTAATACATTACCTAAAATCATTCTTTCTTCTTTAACGCCACAAATTTCTTCAGCTATTATTCTTTCCGTCTTCTGTAGTACTTTTCCATTTGAAATTAATCAGATACACATCTGTGTAGGCTGTGCAAAAGAATGCTATACCCTCTATAAATCTTACAGTCATCTCTTTCTCCTTTACTTTGTACAACACAAAAATTATTGCTCTCATCCTTTCCTTCCGAACGTTTCTAACATCCAGGTATACTTTGCAAACTCTAGACAGGTATTCAACCGCACTATAATCACCATAAGCACCATTTTACTCGTAAAACCATTCATTCGGCACTTTTCCTACTTGCAACTTCTTAATTACTATCTTCATACCATCAAAATTCATTTCCACAGGTATTCCATTGTCATATTATTCACCTCTGCCTGTTTTCAGTCTTAAAAATATTTATTTCATTAGGACCGCATCTACTTTGCATATTCTGTTCTGAAATCCATTTTTTATAATAACTTTTTTCGCCTTATAGCTGCCTAGAAACTAATAATGTTTAGGTATTTCTGTAAGTGACGATGTTTCATTCGCAATCTTTCTTCATGGAAAACAACAGCAAAAGTGAAAATAAAAGCTTATATTTTTTCTACCTTGATATTCCTCTTAAAAATGTTTCAAAGGCAAAGAGGACTAAGTCTTGCTAGTTTCTTTCTCTTGGATAGATACCGTTGTATCTACATGTTTTCGTCGAACCCCTCGTTTTTAATTTAATATTTTATTTTTTAACTATTTAGATTTAAAATGTTTTTTGATGAAATGCATTAACTTCTTCGTGTTACTTTTTAACCATGGTAAATGCAAATGTAAAAGGGGAAAGTGAGTTTTAATTAACGTCAAAGTCATCAGGCATTTTTTGCGTTTTTAGATTCTACATGTTCTACCATTTTCTTGATTCTGCATGTTCTTAATCTTAGGATGTTATTTGAATATATATACACAATGAACATTAATTTGGAAAAAGTAAATTAGTGAAGATGAATCTTTTTTATATTTATTAAACCTGATAAAAATTCTTATTTTTTTTGTCTGCAAATTCATGCTAATAATATTTTTTTTTTATTGGTAACTGTTTCTGATGGCCAAGAATGACTGTATTTGACAAGTCAGTTTCCGTGTTCATTCATCTTTCTTAAAATTCCTAATAAAATTTTGAATCTTTACACACAGCTCAGGATATTGCTGCATCTTATACTTTGAATTATTTATGACTCATTAAAAAAAACACAGCGTGATCTCAGAATATTGAAACAGTTGAACATTGCTGTTGCCAGATATCTTAATGGATTTCCATCCGCAGGAAAAATGCGCCATATATAGTCAGGACAGTAAGGGCGAATATATATTTTTTGATGGTTGATTTTTAGGAGAGATACAGAGGGGGTCTTTCGAAACGGAGATATCACGGAACTGTGAGTCCCTTTTCAACTCTACGAAATATATAAGATTTGACGAGCCCTAGAAGCACATTCTCTACAGCGTTTAAGTAACATGTTTTCAAAAGTGGATTCAAGTTTCTTCAAATACTTTAATTCTGACTGATTTAAATAAATGGAAACGATTATTTACGATCAGATTGGGCACATAAAAGAAATACCATAACAATAAGAAAAGTAATATTTAATGTCTTAAAACCGCAATTCAGATTAATAACAAGAACGTTAAAACTAGAAGAAAAGAGTTAATTTTGTTTCCATATTTCAACTCTTTAGTTAGTTATAAATGATTTGTTTAACCAGACCTCTGAACTCTTTTAGGGTTCTTCTCGGGCTGGGAATTTCAACTCTTTAATTAGATGTAGATGATGGAGTTCATAATACTCAAACCCGTTAACAAATAATAAAAAAAGAACCACAAATGCATTTCATAATGAATATTTTTATCAGCTGTGCAAATTGCAAGTTTTGCAAGTATAATTGTTTGGCGAGTATATTCCACCTTAAACGATTAAATCTTTGGGTTTCCGCAACAGTCAGCTTTTATTGTGGTATCATGCACCAACTGAATGATGTATGGAATGTTTTATCCTTGGGCAACGAGAGCCTCATGTTTGCTAGAACATGCAGTAACCAAGAAGAGTAAATAGTCGGCGCCTCCAAAGCTCCTGTGTTGAATTAAAGATCATACTCGGGATTTCCCAGAACTCGACGCTCACTTGCAACAACACCGGATGCGAAATACCATTGAATCGGTGCAATTTTCAATGCAATCCGGTTCCATTGTGTGTTCCATGTCTTTCTTACCATCCTTCTCCTCTACCATCATGTTCTCATTTTATTTTTTTTTAATAATACACGCAAATTAATTAATAAAAAAAATGGTACTAATTTAAATTTAAGTTGAACAATGATATTACTGTTAAAGTAAAAAAGTAAAACATTTGCCTTTGGTATTCAATACTTCAAAAAAATTAGAATATTAGGATTTTATCAACGAGCTGAGACGTCATAACAAGCAGAATCAAACAGTTATTGTTGAAGCATCAACAGGCCTTTTAAGTTTCCAATATATATAAACAAAATGAAACAATGACGACAAGTTTAAAGAAAGATGACTCCATGGTCCTTGGTGATGACGTCAACAGAACGGGTTCTGCGCCAAGCAGATTCAGTGGTCACTAAGGTTTCTCTTCGGGAACAGCGCCAGCGAAGTGTTAGGGTGTTATTGCGGGCTTTGATGGCGCGTCTGTATGGTTTGTGGTTTCATCCCTGCTTATTAGAAGAATGGAATAACTTTGTACGGATTGAACTAAGACTGGACTGGAGTTCGGCTGTTTGAAGGACGTTCTACGGGAAGTCATGGCGATTTCGTAGGCTTCGGCAAAGGTTAAGTTTCATTACGATCAAGTTTTAATAGTTTTTACTTTTTAAGAATTCCGTGGCTTATGTTGATAGTGTATATTCCATAATAATACATCGTGGGTCTGGTCACTTAATGCCATGGTTTGTTGTAATTGGCTTGTTTTTCACTTTAAGCTTTTCATTCATTTTTACTTTTGAGTTGCAGGTAGCTCTCATTGTTTTAAATGTAGATTTGCTTTAACATTTTGCTGCACGCTTTTGATAATGTAAATATGAACTTCATGCCATGTGTGGACAACAATGAATACTATTATCAATACCCCGTACAGCTTGAGCCACCCTGTAGCATTACTCCTTGTTCGTTCATTTTCTGCGATCTAGCTTATAAAACCCTAATACCCAAGGGTTTTTCATTTGTACTACAAATTAAACATTTTTCAGGTCCAAGAGTCCTCTGATGGTCCATTAAGTTTAGTATTCAAATTATGTACTTTGAAATTAGAATGTACCTTTTAAAATCTTGTGTGACTTCCGTGTAAAGCCTCCCTCTTTTGAAAGGTTTTCATTTGTCTTGAATCTTGTGATTAAAATGTATGGCCAGATGGCCATACATTTAATTTATTAAAGCAAATACATATACATCTATAATTGTAATTTGAAATCTCAGATTTTTGTGAAATCTATACTTTATGAAGCAAATTGTAGTTGAAAAATGACTGGAGGTAAAAGTTTTCGAACCAGGATAATCTTTTACAAGCTATACAAAAATGGACTGCTTTCCATCCCAGATTTTGCCTAATGAAAACCAGGTGAGGTATAGTACAATGTGTTTCGGCTAAGCAAGCCAACTTTTGGAAAGTGCATCAGTTTTTCTGGATGTAAAGGCACCTTGATTGAATCTTAATTTAAAAGATTTGAAAAGTAACACGTTTTAAAAGTTAAAGAAATTTTATTCTATTATTTTGCAGTTTTTGGCCTAGAAATTTGGACTTAATTTTAATCTAAACTTTGGTAATAAGTGAGTGCAGAATCTGGTAGACAGCTCAATATTTCCTGCAATAAAATTTATTTGATTCATATGTATAAGATATACCTAAGATATTAAAGTGCCAGAGGTCAGCAGTAATTTAGTTTTAATTTTGCATCTGTACTCCTCAACTTTAATGTTACAGTTTTAAAGTCTGTTTAAAAATTATACCTTTTGATAATGCATGCTTTAAATATAACACTTGACAATCCTTTTGTTCCTTAAATTTTTTTTTATATTTTCTTAATTTATAACAATTTATTCATTTACCGTAAATTAACTAACATTTGTTCATAGTTCAAATTAATGTGGCTTTAATGTCATTTTAACTTAGGTTAATTGATATTAAGATTTGATATAATTGATATTTAGGTTTATTGATATTCATACTAATTTAATGTTTTTAATTTTCATACTAATTATACAATGAGCAAGCCTATGTTTTAACTTTTAAACAATAAACAGACCTTTACTTAGCTATGGTTTCTATTTCTATGTAATCATATAAAGTTAAATGGTTTCTGTTTCTATGTAATCATATAAAGTTAACGGAGCTTATTCCGGTAAAGCTAAAGGTCAACTAATCAGTCTTGGAAACTAATGCCAGAATATGTTGTGCCCTTGCTTCACATCGTTGACAATTAACATTTCGGAACCTTTCCCGGCAACTCTGACAACTCGACCTGTTGTACGGTCGTTACTTTGATCACTTCACTTTTGGTTACATCTGGCCCCTTGGTTGCTAGCACTTTTTTTTTTTTTTTTACTTTATTTTATTTTTTTTTCTTTCTTTTATAAGTGGTTGGTCTGTATGAGAGAGAATTATATTTACAGTAAAAGCTTTAGTTCACCTAAGTTAGCAGAACCTTAACTTACCTTACTAGAAATTTTAGTTTTGTTTTTGTTTAATTGAAAACATTTCTGCCTGAGTTTTGCTTTCAGTATGTACCACTCTACTTAAAAGGACGATAATTTTTATATATTTTCAGATAATTTTTGATAGTGTTTTTGTTTGAACAATATCGTTTTTTGGTATCTGAAGACTTTTATCACGGCTGTTTTCATTTTTAGTACATTTGACAATCCCATATTTAGGATGGCTGTTATACAAATATTCTAGTATTAAGTTTAGACAATTCCAGTATTAACAAGTCAGTGTTCAAGGAACTATTACCAGATTATGTTAGGGTTTTATTTAACACCTCTGGCAAATTGGACTTTGTAAATTTGCTCGACAGCCCTGATGTTTTCACATTTTTCACGGTCTTGCCTTCAGTCACTTCACTTGACACTGAGCCCACCTCTGGACCTTGAGTTTGCTGGCACTTTTGATTTTTTCTTTTGCTGCCATAGTCAGAGGATTAATTTGTATTTGGTTTGTATTGGAGAAAACTGGACTATTTTACCGGACATAATCTTAGATTTAAGCTTTTTGTATAATTCAAAATAATGCCGCAGATTTTTGGCTTTACAGGATGTTTACTGGAACAGTTGTTCAAGACATTGCAAACAATACTTCTGTTATTCAAGAACTGTTCGGTGCTTTCACTCCACGATCTTTTAATGAGGTGAGAATAGGGCCTGACGTTGACGATATAAAACTCTTGTCAATTGTAATGCACTGATGTTTCAAAAGTATAATTAGTTTGATAATTCAATATTAAATAATACATATGTTAATATGAATATTCTATCCTTGATTAGTAATGCCGTTGGAAAACTGGTAAACTGTCTTATACTTAACCCTTAACGGACGGCATAATTTATCAATGTGCAGCACCACAGACCGGGGAAACTTTGAGGTCGGCAAAATAAAAAAAAAATCACATCAGTGGAAAGAGAATGACACGTACAATCACGCTGTATAAATAAAAAAATTCTAAAAATTTTTCCCTACCTTCCACGAGAAGTTGAAAATGACTATTTACAATCCCTTGTCGGGCCTCACTTACAATACAATCATAAATTTTACCAACTTTGTTTTTTCTAATAAATTTTTGGGATTTTGTAAAATTATTATTACTGCTCACACACTGTCAAAACAGATAAGAAATAAAAGCAGTAAAAATTTTTTTGCATATTTGTTGTAGAATATTCACGTAAGTTTACGAGAGGGAAGATTCAGTAACTTCTTTTTTTTAATTTTACATGCTTTTTCTAATATTTCTTTGTAAAATTACATTTACAACCGACATACTATCGTAAAAGACAAAAACAAAAAACAAGAGCAACCCCTTCGCATATTTACAAAAACGAGAGAGAGAGAGAGAGAGAGAGAGAGAGAGAGAGAGAGAGAGAGAGAGAGAGAGAGAGAGAGAGAGAGAGAGAGAGAGAGAGAGAGATGCAGTACCTTCACCCTTGAAGTCACAAGCATTACTGATACTGGCCTAACTCGTCTGTATAAAAGTTGCCATTAGTGAATTTATAGTATATAGAAGTATTGGCACCTTTGTTTCGAATCATTATTACCATAACAGTGGTGCGCAATAATGCTTCACACTCAAGCTCAATCCGTCCACCTCCCCAAACCTGTTTTACTTCACACTGAAGCTCAATCCGTCCACTAATTCCGAATAAAATACCTGAAGAATTTTTGTGCTGTTTCAGGTTTACCTGAGAAATCTAACTTGATATGGATGTTGAATAGTCAGTTTGTGGTACAGAACTGGATATTTCGTAATTTTGTCAATGAAATCCATGTATAAACACTTAGAACTTAAGCTTATTGTATTTATAACAATATCTGCCGTTTTATTGCCTGTTATTTAAATGGTAAAAAAGTAGCTCATGTCACCAGAAGAGCAAATATTTGATTCTAAGCAAAAAATAAATGAAATAACTTGCCATGTTGTTGATAGTTATTGGATCTTTAAAACAAGATTCACAGCTTAAGTTAATGGCAGCAATTAAGCTTAATTTTAAAACTAAACCTCTTAAAAAAACTGAGCACGGGAAAGAAAGTTCTCCATTGTGTTCTATGGAATTGTTTAAGGAGGTAATTTAGAGCAAATAGATGTCTTTAAAATGAACTCCAGACACACTCTCTCTCTCTCTCTCTCTCTCTCTCTCTCTCTCTCTATCTCTTCATTCGTTACACGGGTTAAAACGGTCTTATTAGGGATGTTGTTTGGGAACCTAGTTGAGGATAAGTGTTCAGATGTGAAAATTTAAATTGTCTTACTCCCTTGGTCATTGGCTATGTATCTCCGGAAGTAAAATGTGAATAGATGCGCTGTAATATATACCGATAAAATCTTGTCGAAGCTTCTTTAACTGAAGTCAGCAAGTTGAGAATAAGCTGTTTAGAATCATGACTGAATAGCCAAATATTTGATGGGTTAAAAAAAATCCTTTGACCTCATAAATAAAATAGTCAGCAGAAAGGAACTGAAGTCGGACCTGAAGAAGTTTCATACTAACCTGAACTATCCTGGCTTATGTCTGAGGTCTTGACACAAATTTAGAATATTTCTATGGAAATGCTTTCCACACAGAAGACTACTAGGAAAAGGGCGCCTAACAGAGTTACTGATGAATTTACCCATGTGACGATCTTTCGAAGTGTTTTCAACTTAAAATATTACACGTGGGTTGTTGTAATATTAATGAAAGCAACTGCGATGTCCCGCCAAAGCTTAGGCCGTATAAGGTCATCGAAGACTCGTTCCTTCGTATTTTAAGGAAAATGGGAAAGAAAATTAATGAAAAACGGGTAAACTAATCATCACCAACCTAACCGCCCTACAGATATAGGCTAGCTCGACGGCTTCACCTACCCTTCACTCCCATGCGAAGCTGACAAAGGCTTTTATAACTAGCGGAAACTTTTTTTTTTTTTTTTTTTTTACATCCCTTGGCTATTTTTCGTATAATTCTTATTGACTGACACTGGTATTCTAGACATTGGGGTTGTGCAGCAGTATGCGAGATTGTGATAAAGACGTCATTAATACAACGATACACTAAAATGGCACAAGAGCTCTTTCACTCATAAATTCAAAAATATTAAGCATAAAATACAAATATGCCCTCAGACTCGACTAGGAGGAGCAACATTACCGAATTAACATGAAGATGCACAATCTAACATGATTATAGATAAAAATCAACATGGGAGATGCCTGATTATATGACGATGAGATGAACGGGAAAATAAATAGGCTAATGGAAGAAAAAAAATATATAAATTACTAATCGATGTTCATCTAAACATGACAGGAAATAGGACATTGACACCTAAGTAATGTAGACTACCAGAAAGAAATATATATAGCGAGGATTCTTTAAAAATAATTGTACATGACTATGTAATAAACAAAAAGTTAACAATATATAGATCACCTCTGGCTGCGTATTGAAGGAAGGACTGAATATGAAGTGTGATTTGGTATACATTACGATAAAGGGTATAGAACAGGAATGTGAAAGACGTACGTTAACACGTGACCGAATGTATAAACACATAGGAGCAATTATAAATAGATTAATAGAACCAAGATTCAGAAAAGAAAAAAAGATTCAATTCAAACTCGTCAAAACAAGGCCGCTAAAAATGAGGAGAAATGACGTTTAAGTAGAAACTAAAATTTTTTTTTAATCAAAATCAGGTATGGCTTACAATAGGAATATATCGAAGGAAACTATTAATAGTGCCAAAATAGCAGGGTCGCCAGCTCAACAAAATGAGGAACAAAGTAGGCCTTACAAAAATAAAGACCATCAATTGATGTTAAGATGTTGAAGATGATGGTTGTTCCAGTGTACTTATTTGGTCTAGTTGTGTGCGCGCGTGTGTGTGCGTTTTTTTTTTTTTTTTTTGACAGGTAGGGAGGGCGGGAATTATCCGCAAAAGAGGGAATATTCTCCTGGGATGAAATTCCTCCTCAGTGAAACAGACCTAAGAGAATATTTCCCTGCGGGAAAACTGATTTAGGGAGAAAAGCAAAGTTACAGTGGGTCTGATGAATTGATTACTGAGAGAGCCGGAACTCCTCAGACAAGTTACGTTTAAATCCATCTGTACCTCTGTTTCCCCAACCAGTGAATTAGGCACACCATAATTTGACGACTTTACTGCACAACTAAGCTGGAGAAAGGGAGAGGAGACATAGAACAAGCTACCTTGCTGAGAAACAAGAGGCTGTGACACACACACACATACATATATATATTATATATATATATATATATATATATATATATATATATATATATTATATATATATATATATATATATATATATATATATATATATATATATATATATATATATATA
>JANJGK010001270.1:192500-213096 GCA_039081455.1 Macrobrachium rosenbergii
GGATTTCCTCTAGTGATGATTCCCATTTGTAGGGGGTGGAATTCACTCTATTTCATGATCGTAGCTTTTGCTGAATTACTTTCGTTAAATTTGCAATTAAAGTCTAGTTTTGCATATCAGTGTTTAATTTCAGTAGGCCTTTGTTTAAGAATAGGTTCAGTGAGAGGAATCGACGAGGGAGAAGGAATTTGCTGACCCAGGCTGGGCCATCGATACCAGAGAATCTTAGGAGAGTAAGATGATTGATGCTGTTCTTAAAACAGGTACAGCAATAGAATATGACCCTATTTGACCTGGGGATAGAGTCATTAACACACACACACACACACACACATACACACACACACACACACACACACACACACACACACACACACACACACACATATATATATATATATATATATATATATATATATATATATATATATATATATATATATATATACATACATACATACATACATACATACATACATACATACATACATACATACATACATACATACATACATACATACATACATATAGCCAAGAAAATAAAGAAAATAAAAAGCTTTAACGAAGCCAGAACTCTCAGATAGATTGGATTTCAGCAAGGAAGATAACACTGGATCAGTGGAAATGAGGTCAGTGCCTTTCCTCAAACGAGGTACTTTCGAACAAGTAATTAACCCAGTTTCGTTAATGTTTCTCTGGTTGAAGTCGTGAACTAGGATTACTACATTGGTCTTTGCCTATGTAATTTTATGGCCAGAATTAAGCCAGTAGATTGCCGAGGCATTATTTGCAAGACCGTTTGAGACTGCAGGGTCATGTTGGTTGGTCCGTACCTTTCTGTGTTTGGATGTTTGGTTCAAATGAAATTAATTTTTTTCTGAACGTGGAATATATGTTCTAAATTAGCTATTTCCAGGAATATTTCTACCCTACCTATTTTTTGGTGTGTCATATATTTATAAACTACCCATAGGATTATTTTTTTCAATGAGAAACTAGAACAGCATTTAAAAAAACTTTATAAAAAGTAGACAGTGTAGGTGTTTTATGGATTATTTTTTCTATAACTTTCTATTATATTCTCCTTGGTAATAATTCATATATCCATCACAAAGACCGAGTAGTTTTGGATACGTGATGGGTAAAAATAACTTCCGATATTTTTGTAATTTTTAATTATCTGGGACTGTTTTGCTAAGGATAGGACTTAGTGGATTAACTAGTGTGTTATTTAAAGTAAGTTATGTCACCAAAGTAACGAAGGTCAAGTGAATAACATTGAATTGATTTAAGATTTGTTCACTTCCATTGTTGATTTTATATTCTTTTTGAACCAAGTATGTGTTTGTGCCTCTACGTATTCTAATTTTGGATCTTTCTTAGATAGTGACCCCCAAGGGTTTTAACCCAGCATGTAACCGCCTTTGCGGCGTGTTTATTACAAGCTCGTTAGTGATTACCTTAAAAACATAAACAAAAAACTGTAAATATCATAAAGATAATGACCTCCAAGAAATATTAGTCTTAGATAACGACCCCCAAAAACCCTTGGGGATCACTATCTAGGAAAGATCCCTTGTTTTGTAAATAAGTTTCTTCTTTCAGTCTGTCACGTGGCTAAAGATTATCTGTGCATATACTGTAGGCCTGCCATGGTTACTGAAGTGAAATTATGTTTGTATTTTTGCTCAGCTTGTGTATACATTTGATCTGCTTTCACTCCATTTTCTCAATCTTCACTCCCATTCGACGAAAAGATAACACGTGTGCTTTTTTCAGACGGTGAAGATCAGCTCAGTGAAGGTCTCAAGAAACTACTTGGTCCAGGTCCTGGTCTCCATGTTTTTGCAATTTAGTCAACCTTGCCGCTTTCCTATAATACATGTAAGTATTCTCTATATATAGTTTTGCATCAGCAAATTGCTGTAAAGTGCTAATGATCTGTTAGTTCATTTAATTTATTATTATTATTATTATTATTATTATTATTATTATTATTATTATTATTATTATTATTATTATTATTATTATTATTATCATACAAATAACAGTCGCATTTTGACAAATGCAGGAGGGCAAAAAGATCCTTATTGTACAGCTTTTTTCAAGTACCGTAAATTGTTATAATAGCATGAATTGTTCAGCTTTCAAAGGCTGCTGTCCCGTTCTTCAGTAGAAATGAATGAAAAGTTTGTTGTCCCAAGGGAAAAAAGCTGGATGCTTATGATGTTACCATATCGGTTTTCCCCAGAGTCGGTTTAGGATTACCAGACAAATGATGCAGTTCAAACAAACAAAATTGTTGGCTTTTATAGCCTGGCCCAAAAGGTCGATTGCCCGTAAGATATAATCCATATTAATCCCCCCTAAGCTACTGTGGGATTTGTTTCCAATCACGGTATGCATCGAATTTGTCCATGCCCCTTCCGAAACTCTTCATCTTTTTTCTATATAGCTTTTTAAGGTTAGTTTACAGTTACTGGATTCCATTCTGTGTTTTTCATCCCCACAATGTGAGCATCACTTCAGTCATTCTTGGTCTGTGTTCACAGAGGCGTTTGTCCGGATACCTTCCTGTTTCTCTGTCATGAGAATGGTTGAAATATTCATATTTCATATTGGTTTCTTCCTTTGTCTGTCGTATTATTCTACCATACCTGACTCTAGATGGCGCTTTTTTAGCATCTGTGTTTTGAAAAGCCAACATTACCATGGTTTTCTTTTCTGAATTTCATACATTTCCTAGTTTTGTTGTAGAGTAATTTTCTATCTTCGTTTTCTGTATCATTTATAAACAACTGCATAATGAGCAGGCTAACTTTGAAAAACGATTCCTTACATCAATCATTCAAAAAACAAAATATCCTCATATGCTAAAACCTTGTAAAGGCAATCCCACTATTACTCCTGTTTTAACTTATTTATTATGAAAAAAATTATATATGACTTCGCATTCGTCCCCTCAGGAGTAAAGAGTTTGGTCGCCACTTCTTTCTATTGCGAATTTTATGGAAGGTTCATGAGCACTGAACGCATCTCAAAATTTCTATACTAGTCTTTCAGAATTATATCTAAAAAAAAACATCATCCACATATATCTTCCACATCATTATCATTTGTGTTAATTTTTTAACACAATTTATCAAGTGCACTGATTAACGTTATTCTCCTCTATTTCTTCTCATGACTTCATCCAAACATACCTTACAGAATCTAGCCATCCACCTAATTACACTTTCACCATTATACTAAAACGCTTAATCACCCTCATTACATTCTCAGTAGCAGCTCCCACAAGCATTCGCAAATGTGCATCAACCAGTTCAACAGATCTTCAAGAATATAGAATTTAGGGCCAAGGCCAAGCGCTGGAACCTATGGGGTCATTCAGCGCTGAAACGGAAATTGACAGTAAAAAGCTGTGAAAGGTGTTAATAGGAAGAAAACCTCGCAGTTTCACTATGAATCAATTGTTGGGAGAGGGTGGACAGTAAGAAGATAGAAAGAGAATACAAACGAACTTACAACAAAAGGAATGAAAGGGGCTGCAGTTAGGGGCCGAAGGGACGCTGCAAAGAGCCTGAAGTAATACCTACACTGCACCGCATGAGGTGCACTGACGGCACTACCCCCCTGCGGGAAACAATTCTTCAAAATGTGTAATTATTACCCGGGAAAAACACTCGCTTCAGGCTGCGCCTTTCCATGATGAGATCCATTTCTTTATTCAAGATTATCTCTGCATTTATCCTTGTTCGCTTACTCCCATCAGGTTGAACTAATTTAATTTTTCCCATCTCCAAGCCTATCCCTTCTCTAGCATAACAATATTTCATCTTGTCATTATATCTCAAAATATCCTCTTTTTCTTATACACTAAATTTAGCGTTTTCTCATCGTGAACTTGTTTCATTAATACCTCCTTCTCATATGTATCTAAACCTTATGGCCCAAGAGTCAAATTTTACATATACTCCATATCCTCGTTCCAGTTAAGCTTCTTAACCCTTAACAATTGTTCTTTCATTTTATTCTTAGGTATATTATGTTCTTCTTTCTCATCACATATGATTTATTCGATTATATTCATGACCACAGGTTTGCGCACAGTGTTCCAACTGAACTTCTTACGAGTACTTAATATCTGTTTGAATCAAATGAAGGCCAGTTATGCCTCCAGTCACTTCTGTTTCAACATCATATTCGTGAACTCACCTTTCTATCACCTATGTATTACCGCATTGTGTGTTGATGATATATGTACGGGATAAGAGTGCGCTTAAAAGAAGGCCAGTAAAATTATACAGCTGACGAATAGGCCTGCCGTTCTCTTGTCAGTGCTCCGTGTTCTAAAGGTCAACATCAATAAAGGTTATTTTTCCAGTTTGCGGATGAGAACATAGCTTTGCTATCATAATAAAGTTATTTTCATATTCATACAATGAACTGCAAAGAAAAAAAACATTTTGAATGATAAGGAAATCCTGCGATCTGAACAGTGTGTGGGCATAGGTCTACATGTATCATGGGCTATACTAACTAAACTCAGTTTTTCTTTACCGAGGCGGATTAGCACTCGCTCGCAGGGGTGCCCTTTTAGCTCGGAAAAGTTTCCTGCCAGCTGATTGGTTGCAAGTATTTTGTCCAAATAGCATCATTGTTTTCAAATAATTACCAAGTAATGTGAATCGAAACTTATTTACTAACCTAAATTTCTCCCTCAGATATATGTTTTGTCAATAAATAATGTTGACGAATAAAGAGATTATAAACTATTGTGATGGTAAGTATAAATTTAATAACAACACCCGCCGAAGTCAACGAGAGGAGCTTGTTTTCGGATGCATGCTTCATAATTTTTTTACTTTTCACATATTTTAACACCAATTGGGATAAATTACGCTAAGCATAAGAAAAGCATGTTATTATAAACTGTCTTTGAATATCAGAATCTACTAAAAACATGGAATTAATAAAATTCGCTATTGGTGAAAACTTCCGGGGAGGTAAAAGGAACAGCTTGTGGCTTTAGATAAAATTTAAATAGAATTACCTAGATAGGTAGGCCTAGTTATTCATATGGTATCCACAAGCCAGCAAATGTTGATGGGCAAAAAAAAATTTTCAGATACATATCATTTATAGGCTTTTGTGCTGAAGCCTTTTGTTATATCATTATAATAAATATGATAAATATGAAGAGGCTATTTTTTCATTATATAATAATAATGTACGTACTTCCCTTATTATGGCTTTATTTCTTGCACACATTTCAAACTAGGCTAGCCTATGCCTATGTCTTACACCATTTTTTGACAATTGCAATAAATTTTGCTTAACTCTTTAAGGTAAGGAGTAACAGTCAACAGTAGCTGGTGTTTGATATAAGTTAGGCTATGTGTAGGCTATGTAGGCCTACGATGTAAGTCCGTATAGAAAGGGTTTGCTAATTTTGTGTAAAGGTGTAGATTCTATTAATAGCACCATTTTCGGTTTGAGGATACTGTAGTGTTCCATAAATTGCATAAAAATCACAAACGAATTCATAATTTCACCGAGTTACAACCGCGATACCCCTCCCTCCCCCCTCCATCCCCGCCTCGGTATTTGACAGTAGATGCCTATAGCCTGCTAATCCTTAAAATGTTTATGTGTATAGTACATTTCCTACTCAGCCACAAATTCTTTTACTTCTCAAAATATCCTCAGAAACTCGTGTTAACCTTATATGTGTCCTGAACAGAACGCAAAATAAGAAAATAAACAGTTTTCTTATCTCGCTTTGTCTGCTGTAACTTACATGAAAGAGTAAGTTGTTAATTTCTGCGAAATATATTTTTATTACTGTGCACCTGCAAAAAGAAGCATAGTAACTAACTGCAGATATAGCCATTAAAGTAATCTCAATAACATAACACTGATTTCAGCGCTTATAGAAATCAGGAAAAAGTTGCAATGACATAAATCAGGAAAAAGCTGCAATGTAAATCAGCTGGGATAATTTTCCCGCCAGGCCGCCACAGGCTGTTCCTTTTACCTCCCCGGAAGTTTTCACCAATAGCGAGTTTTATTAATTCCATGTTTTTAGTAGATTCTGGTATTCAAAGAAAGTTTATAATAACATGATTTTCTTATGTTTAGTGTAATTTATCCCAATTGGTGTTAAAATACGTGAAAAGTAAAAAAATTATGCAGCATGCATCCGAAAACAAGCTCCTGTCGTTGACTTCGGCGGGTCTTGTTATTAAGCTTAGACTTACCATCACAATAGTTTATAATCTCTTTATTCGTCAACATTATTTATTGACAAAACATATATCTGAGGGAGAAATTTAGGTTAGTAAATAAGTTTCGATTCACATTACTTGGTAATTATTTGAAAACAATGATGCTATTCGGACAAAATACTTGCAACCAATCAGCTAGCAGGAAACTTTTCCGAGCTAAAAAGGCACCCTGCGAGTGAGTGCAAATCCGCCTCGGTAAAAAAAAAAAAACAGAGTATAGTGAGATAAAGGATAATTACTAAAGACTGTATTGTTATCTTGACCTCTTACCCTATTCCAATATTGTCTTTTGAAATTATGAACTTTCAACAACCAAGCCAATTTCAAGCAAATTTCCAGAAGGATCCATCCATCTGTCCACCCGTGGATGAAGAAGTGGCACATGCGCATGTGTAGCTTGTGACAGGTTGACACTCAGTATTTCATCGTTGGCTTATTATGGTAAATATTAAACTATTTCTTCAGTACCATGTTTGAATGTTTATATATACAAAGAACCCTCATACCTTCTTATGCAAATCATAAGCTTGCCGATTTGTATCGATAATGTTACAATAGAAGCACAAGAAAGGAGACCTTGTATAAAACAGTCTACTCAGATCAAACACAAACGAACGAGGATGCGCTTTCAGTAATTATCTTTTATCTCGCTAGTTAGCGTAGCCCCGGCTACACGTAGACCTATGTCCACAAACTGTTCAGATCACATTCAGAAATTATTTTCTAAACAATTTCATTGCATGAATATGAAAATAACTTTATGATACCAAAGTTATATTCACATCAGCAAACTGGAAAAATAGCCCTTATTGATGTTGACCTCTAGAACACAGAGCACTGGCAAGCGAACGGCAGACCTATTCGTCACCTATTTCATTTTACTGACTTTCTTTTAAGCGCATCGACGCACCATGAGATTTCAAACTTCAGTTCGACAAGTTATTTGGTAATATACTCCTGAACTTGCCCAGTCAGTGAGTTGTTGTGATGATCTGAATACCCAAGAAAAAATAATGTAAATAAGCCAAATGTTCTAAAAAAAAAAAAAATACGAAACCGCGATGACGTCGCCATGCATAAACTGGAATTTCCCCGCTTCCTACCAGTGCGGAGGAGGTTGCTTCTTTCACTTTCCCCTGACAACTTTATAGACAATAGTTCGTGCTATTTCGAATATTAGCTTATTCAGGTCATTTATATGCAAGAAATTATTAAAATTCCTTTTATTAGCAGTCGCAAAGTTGTGTGCTTTTATTACCTACGATGAGATAAAGTATTAATGCTGAAATGTCATCGTTCGTTTGTGTATGATTAGCGTAGACTGTCTGATACAAGTGCGTCTTTCATGTGCTTGTATTGTTATATTATCGAAATAAATCAGCATGTTTATGATCTGCTGTATATCAGAGAGGTGTGAGGGTTCTTTGTATATATAAACATTCAGATGTATTACTGAAGAAAGAGTTTGGCTTTTCATCACAATAAGCCTACGATATCGGAAATTTCAGCCAATCACCAGCTAAGTATGCGTATTGCCATATCTACCTAAAACCTACGTTGGTGAGTGGACGGATGGAATGAAACAGACTATAAAGTAAAACTCTGCCAACTTTTGGTAGGCCATATACCTTTACATTTACATCATATAGTTTAACACTACCACCGTCAACATTTTCTCCAAAGCCAGTCAGGTGTAACTTCAGCCCTCCTAGAAAATTCCTTTTCAATCTCACCTTTACTATTTTTTAACTACTTACACTAATTATTCCCTTTTTTTTTTTTGTCTCTCCTACTGCAGCCAATCTACTCCGTACATTTTTCGGTCTAATATACTGGGCTCCTTTGCCCAAGGGTTTTCTAGATATTACCATTGCAACCAATCACCCAGTTCGACAACTTTCACTCTTTCTCTTCACGTTCTTGTGTGCACTATATTTTCAACTGTGCCTCCTCTAGTGCCACAACATGCAGTTTTTCCTGAGATAAGTCAACTATCCTCCACATACAAGTATATTCAAACCCCAAAATGTAGTATTCTTATCTTATGTTTACAACACCAGCACAGGCCTGAAGAAAAGAAACTCCTCTACACTTAAGCATCATTTTATCACAGTTTAACGTAAATTTCTTCTATGTATTACGATCTATGTATCTTCCTTTAGATAAATTAACGAATGGTTTCTCCATTATTGATATCAAACACGTGGATTTGTTTAGTACTAGCTGACGCAAAAGGCGCTGCCTGGGAAAACTCTGAAGATCTCAGAAAAATTTTCCTGCAGCTCCTTATACTGACTATCCCTTTTATCCAGGAACTACTGTGCTGACTGTCCATTTTATCTAGGAATCACTGTGCTGACTGTCCATTTTATCCAGAAATTACTATGCTGACTGTCCGTTTTATCCAGGAATTACAGTCTGGCTGTCCCATTTATCCAGGTATTACTGTGGTGACTGTCCCTTTTATACAGAAATTACTGTACCAACTGTCCCTTTTCTCCTAATATTACTTTGTTGACTGTCCCATTTATTCAGTTATTACTATGCTGACTGTCCCTTTTATCCAGGTATTACTCTGCTGACTTTCCCATTTATCCAGGTATTACTGTAATGATTGTCCCTTTTATCTAGGTATTACTGTCGTGACTGTTCCATTTACCCATGTATTGCTGTGTTGACTGCCCCTTTTATCCAGGTATCACTGTGCTGACTGTCCTTTTTATCCATACATAAATGTGGTGACTGTCCATTTTATCCAGGTATTACTGTGGCGACTGTCCCATTTATCCAGGTATTAATGTGCTGACTGTCCCTTTCATTCAGGTATTACTGTGCTGACTGTCCATTTTATCCAGACTTTACTGTTGTAACTGTCCGATTTATCCAGGTATTACTGTGCTGAACGTCCCATTTATCCAGGTATTACTTTGCTGACTGCCCCTTTTATCCAGGTGGTATTAATGTGGCGACTATCCCATTTGTCTAGATTTACTGTATTGTCTGTCCCTTTTATCCAAGGATTATTGCACTGACTGTCCCGTTTATCAAGTTATTACTGTGGTGACTGCCCCATTTATCCGAATGTTACTGTGGTGGCTGTCCCATTTATCCAGGTATTACCGTGCTGACTGTTCCTTTTACCCAGGTATCATTGTGCTGACTGTCCTTTTTATCCATGTATTACTGTGCTAATTGTCCCTTTTATCCAGGTATTACTGTGGTGATTGTCCCTTTTATCCAGGTATTACTGTGGTGACTGTCCCATTTATCCAGGTATTAATGTGCTACCTGTCTTTTTATCCAGATATTACTGTGCTAACTGTCCCTTTTATCCAGGTATTACTGTGCTGACTGTCCATTTTATCCAGACATTACTGTGGTGACTGCCCCATTTATCTGGGCATTACTGTTCTGTCTGTCTCTTTTATCTAAGTATTACTGTACTGACTGTCCCTTTTATCCAGGGTATTACTGTGGTGACTGTCCATTGATCCAGGTATTACTGTGGCGACTGTCTATTTTATCCAGACATTACTCTGGTGGCTGTCCCATTTACCCTGCCAACTAAACGTAAACACACATTCCACTTAACTGAAAAACCCCCACTAAATCTAAATACACCTCCTGCTAAACCTAAACACACCGCCTGCTAAACCTAAACACATCCCCACTAAACCTAAACACACCCCTCACTTAACCTGGGCACAGAATTATTAATCACGGGAAAGAAAAGCGTTTTCAGTATTATATTTCTATGGTCTCAAATACATGAAATGAGTTATGATAAACCCGTAGAATTTATTTATTACATACGTTACAAAGTGAAGGGGGAAGGGGGATTGGGGAAGGGGAAAGGGAAGGGGTACGGTTCTGAAACCTACCCTGTTGTCTAAGCTGGGTTAAATGATGGCAACGTGCCAAATTTTGTCTAGGTCGGTCAAGCGGTTACCACATAAGTTACAAGGGAAGGAGGAAAGGTGATGGGGGAAGGGAAAGGTGAAGGGGGTACAGACTTGAAAACTACCCTATTGTTTAAGTTGAGCCAAACGATGGCCATATGCCAAATTTTGTCTAGATCGGTCAAGCGGTTACCACATAAGTTACAAAGGGAAGGGGAAGGGGACGGGGAAGGGGAAGAGGGTACGGGTTTGAAACCTACACTCTTATCTAAGTTGGGTCAAATGATGGCCATGTGCCAAATTTTGTCTACATTGATCAAGCGGTTACCACATAAGTTACAAAAAGAAGGGGGAAGGGGGATGGCGAAAGGGGAAGGGAGTAGAGTTTGAAACTTACCCAGTTATCTAAATTGGGTTAAATGATGGCCACGCTCAAAATTTTGTCTAGATCGGCCAAGCGGTTACCACATAAGTTACAAAGGGAAGGGAGAAATGGGATGGGGGAAGGGGTAGCGGGTATGGTTTGAGACCTACCATATTATCTAAGCTAGGTCAAATGATGGCCACGTGCCATATTTTGTCTAGATCCGTCAAGTAGTTACCACATAAGTTACAAAGGGAAGGGAAGGGGAATGGGGGAAGGGGAACGAGGTAGAGTTTGAAACCTACCCTATTATCTAAGTTGGGTCAGATGATGGCCATGTGCTAAATCTTGTCTAGATCGGTCAAGCTGTTCGAATTTCTATGGCACACAAACAGAAACATTCACTTTTATATAAAAGATTTGTTTTTATTTCGGTAATAAAATTGTTGATAAATCACATTAATTCCGATAAATAAACTATTTTTATCCATGTAACGAAAGAATATTATAGTTGGAAAAAGTTGAAAACGCATTATGTTATTTTTCTATTGAAAATGCTCGCTTAAATGACCAGAGTCCGGTCATTTAGAAACAGACTTTAAATAAAATATCATAGGTTTTATTCAGTGGTACTCGCAGTCATAATAATGCTACTGATCTATAATCTATATTGTAGATGAGCTCTGATAATAGAATGAGAGGTACATAATTCCATTCACCATAGGAAAAAATTGATTGAGAATTATAATGAGCCCTTTTTAGTTTTCCGTAAATGAAAACTATTGTGACGGCTTTGTCTGTCCGTCTGCACTTTTTCTGTCCGTCCTCAGATCTTAAAAACTACTGAGGCTAGAGGGCTGCAAATTGGTATGTTGATCACCCACCTTCCAATCATCTAACATACCAAATTGCAACCCTCTATTTAAGGTTAAAGTTACCCATAATCGTACTTCTGGCACCACTATACTGTAGGTACCAACAACACAGGCCACCACCGGACCGTGGCTGAAATTTTCATACAGCATTATACGCAGTAAAGAAAACTCGTTTATATAAAACGGCAGTGAGCAGAGCAAAGACTTTGTTTTCCGGTAGTGAATGAGAACCCATGGGCGTTTCTTTCTCTCAAACTATATTACCTATTTTTTTCAAGGCTAATTATAAGTGACAACAATACTTAAAACGTTGACATATACAGTGCAAATATATTTTTCACTCCGTCCAATCCTCTTATATACCCGTAGAATGATAGCGTTCAGAGAGCCGACCGACTAAAAAATAATTATACAGGCGAATGGTTGCTCACAAACTCCAATACTTGGAAGAGTTCCCAGACACTCGCATTCCTTTTAGTCTTAAGAAAGATAAAAATTATTGGAAAATTTTCATCGAATGGCTACCATTATGACTGAAATTGAATTTTCACCCAAACGATTGCAGCGTTCGATAACAGTTGAAACTTTAATGAAAATTAACATTCAAAATCCAAAAATTAACCGCTAGAAAAATATGGAATTAAATTAAACGATCTCGACAAAGAACCCATGACTTTAAAGATGACTCGAAGAGTATAATGTGGAAATGGGTGTTACCCAAATGAACGTGGGCTCTCGAGCTTTAAAAACGCGCCTTTATGCACAAAGTATTCAGCATCCAAATTCATACACAAATTGTTGCTAATTTTCTCTCTCTCTCTCTCCATATATATATATATATATATATATATATATATATATATATATATATATATATATATATATATATATATATATATATATAATATAATATAATTCTGAGGCATTTGGGTTCCAGTCATGTATGACTCGTATCTTACAAACACACACACACACACACACACACACACACACATATATATATATATATATATATATATATATATATATATATATATATATATATATATATATATATATATTATATATATGTGTGTGTGTGCGTGTGTGTGTCTGTGTGTTTGTAAGACACAAGTCCTTCGTAACTGGAACCCAAATGCTCAGAATTCATTAATAAAGAAAATAGAACGGAAAAAGTCTTGAATTCTTCAGTGAAATAAATGACAACCTCTTCCTCTGTGCTGTAGATAATCACTTCATTTCTCTTGTAAGGTTAGACATTTAAAAAAGCAGCATTTTCACCGCTCTGCTAACTGGAAATTATACCAGAATAAGTGTATGTAGGAATTTTAATGTATTTTTTTATGAATAGTTATCGAAATGGAATAAACATAAGAAAATATATAAATTTGTTTTTGTAGATGAGGATTACTAATTCGGTCCATTTTTCGTCTGTGATGACAGAATAGGATACCTCTGAAGGATCATCAATAAAACAGTGCATCAGTTTGGGAGCCAAGGAAATACCCGTGTTTGTATCCCTACAACATTTAATCCTTTCTCTCTCTCTCTCTCTCTCTCTCTCTCTCTCTCTCTCTTACTTTCCAAAGTCGGAGATGTTTTCCTTAAAATCCCGACATTCCAATGTCTTTCGTTTGGCTTAGTATTATTTGTCTTTTATTGAGCCGGTTCCAAGAGGTATGAGAACAAACGATTGATATGTTTGGGCCACTTTCTATGTGATGTTCGTGGGTAACTAAGCGTAAGTCCACATAAGCCAGGTCCCAATGGGTTCAATATCTCTATGAAAAGATGCTTTCGTAACGTGGAGATTCTGTTAGAAATAAAGGAAAACTATAAATTCTTTGGTTTTGTTGTCTGTACATTTCCAAAACCTAAACAGCCAATTTTAAAAATCTTATGTTTAAAGAATTCTTTAAACCATGAAAAAATATTTTCCTTTTTTCCATGTCACCGCGGGTCAATAAGCAAGCGAAGCTTTCCCCTCTAACTTTTTGGGATTTTATTGATCTTGCTACCAATAAGAACTTTAATTTTCCGTTGATTCATCTGAGGCGTTTGCATAATTCTTATATTCCATCAAAAGGTTTTTTCACTTGACCCTCTCAACAAACGTAAAATGAAGAAAGAACAAAACTTGAACGAAATCATCCCGTTCTTGTGGTGGAGTACTGAATCCCCAGCCTATGCAAGACTCATGTTGGACACCAAGTATTTAATGAAACGTATTTTTCGAAGTAATGGTAAATATTTGTTCAATTACATTATCTGAGATAATATAAATGATCGAAATTGGTGATAATTTCATTATCTATGCCACAGATTCTGCAAGGTTCAACGACCTGCAACTTCATGTATTTATTTTTTATGATAAAACTGATGGTATTTAACATGATACTAAAAGCAATAGGCTTTAAAATCATGACAAATTCTACTTTCTCATTGTTAGTTCGTCAAGGATCCCTAACCAAATAAATACCTCACGTTCTGCCAATCGTATCCTCGTTTATCGGCCGACCATTCTGGGCGCTCTGCCATCCACCCAATTCCATTTCAACCTTTGGTCTTTCTTGACATCCATTGTGAGCGGATATTGCCTCTCTCGGCACGCCGTTGTCGACCTTATGCCCCACTTGTAGGAGTCACTGTCTATCGCCGTAGGGAAATGTTCTCATCGTTACTCACGGTTGCTGATTTCCCCTTCCTTTCAGCATCAGCGGTGTTTGTT
The DNA here is from genome assembly GCA_039081455.1 of Macrobrachium rosenbergii. NCBI lineage: Eukaryota > Metazoa > Arthropoda > Malacostraca > Decapoda > Palaemonidae > Macrobrachium > Macrobrachium rosenbergii. The sequence goes on from JANJGK010001270.1 coordinate 206,654, forward strand.
GGAGTGCGTCACTCTCCGTCGCTTTCCATTCACAGGAATCGTGAATGGCTTTGCTGTGTGAACAGGGTAGGAAAGAGGGGGATCAGCCCAGTAGCGGGGTAATGCCGCCAGTGCACCTCATGCGGTGCACTGTAGGCATTGCTTAAGGTTCTTTGCAGCGTGCCTTCGGCCCCTAGCTGCAAACCCCTTTCGTTTCTTTTACTGTACCTCCTTTTATATTCTCTTTTTTCCATCTTGCTTTTCACCCTCTTCTAACAATTGATTCATAGTGGAACCGCGAGGTTTTCTTCCTGTTACACCTTTCAAACCTTTTACTGTCGATTTCCATTTCAGCGCTGAATGACCTCATAGGTCCCAGTGCTTGGCCTTTGGCCTAAATTCTATATTCAATTCAAGAGGGAGATCATAGCTACCAGATATGATAAGAAAAGAAAGTTTCTTATATTGATGTATAGACACTTCTACGCAATACATACTAAAATAACAATTGTTCTATTTATTGATTATGGTTCTTTATATGTAAACCCCTATGTGTCTTTTATGCCTTGAGAGAAGATTAGAGGAAATTTGTCGTAAGAATATTTGTGGAATATTATCTGTTTTTTGACTGATGCACATGACATTTCTCTCAGTGAACCCATACAGTCCTCATTTCAAATCTTTGGTGTGTATCTTTCGTTCTGCACGAAATTATAGTATTCAACTTCTCCGTTAATCTAGAAAAGTTGTCGGCTGTAATTCTTGCTCTCCTCTCTCTGCCTCCGTCTATCTACAAAAGAACAATAATTTCTCCCGCTCATTCCTATGGAGCCTTACTCTGTTGTTTAATTTTCATTCATTTATCATAACACCGAATAAACTATTTGGTCCCAGAGCTTGGCATCTGGGCCTAGACCGGGGTATTTTATTCAAATCCTGCGGGCCAGCCCTATGAGAGCTGAAAGTCAGCTTAGTGGTGTGGTTAAACAATTTTAATAATAATAACTTGCTCTGGTGTAGATATTCCATACAGTCCTTGCCTAGTCACGTTCTCGCATGGTATGATAATGAATTAAAGCACACATTCACATACTCACCCCCACAGAATATATATATATATATATATATATATATATATATATATATATATATATATATATATATATATATATATATATATATAATATATATATGTGTGTGTGTGTGTGTGTGTGTGTGTGTGTGTGTGTATACACATATATATGTGTATATGTATATATATACAAATATATACTATACTCGTATATATATATATATATATATATATATATATATATATATATATATATATATATATATATATAATGAGAATATGTGAAAATACTAAGATTATATTTTCAGAGAATAGCGGTGGGAATAAAATGAGATAAATTTCCCTGTGCTGGATTAATATAATAGGTGATAGCAGGCTATGAACACAAACAGCAAATATCTTCCACAAAGAAAACTCAGTGTAGATGTTATACATGAAACAACTTTTAATATAATTTGGTACACAACTAAAAATATCTAGACATTTTCCATATGTTCCTTTAAGAAATAAATCATAACATGTAATTCAAGTTGCATATGAAACCATTACGTAAATTACTAATCATTTTCTTTAGAAACATGAAATTAATCCGACTCATTCATGTTAATTTTCCTTTTTGTTTAGGTACTTCGCACTTTCGCCTGTTAAAACTAACCCATCGACTTCGACTGGTGAATTGAGATGTACCTCTGTGCTGCACAGCTTCAAATTTATCATGTGAAAAGGTAAGAAGTTATGTAACGTCAATGTAAGAGAATATTTTATTTGCTTTGTTTTGCATTCAGCAAAACACCGCACGATCATAAAGCTCACCTAGTAGAAGTCCCTTATATTTAAAGACTTAGGACTTCAAAAATAAGTACTGTAGCTACAGTATGCACCAAAGAATTTGTGCAAGGTTAAGCAAAGACACAACCCCGTGGGAAGGTTAATTAAGATTTAGAAATAGAGCTAGCTGAAACCTTATACGAAAGATGATACACAAGTCATTCACGATCTGTATTGGTGTGTGGACAACGAACAATGGTATGACAATGAAACCATATATACTGTATATATTATATATATATTATATATATATATATATATATATATATATATATATATATATATATATATATATATATATGTGTGTGTGTGTGTGTGTGTGTGTGTGTGTGTGTCTGTGTGTGTGTGTTGGTGTGTATATTATTATTATATAATATATATATATATATATATATATATATATATATATATATATATATATATAGATATATATATATATATATATATATATATATATGTGTATATGTATATATGAAATTTTTTTATCACACGTGATTTATATACAATCATGAAGCTATAAATGTCACTTAATATCAAATTCACGGTACCTCGGGAATATCTCCGACGGAGAATTATCACCGAAGGGGAATTTATAAGTGATAAATGGATTGGTACTGCCTGGTCACGAACCCTCGGCACAGAACTTATCCAGCGACTCCAGTCGACGTTACCACTGTCCATTTATCACTTATAAATTCCCCTTCGGTGATAATTCTCCGTCGGAGATATTCCCGAGGTAGCGTGAATTTGATATTAAGTGACATTTGTAGCTTCATGATTATATATATATAATTATATATATATATATATATATATATATATATATATATATATATATATATATATATATATATATATATATATATATATATATATTAAATGATTAACTTTAATTTAAAATTTTAAAGAATCTATTAATGTCAAATGGCAGGACACCATTAAAAATGGTACCGTAAGGGAAATTACGGACGTTCCAGGTGTCAATAAGATAACGATGAAAGGGAGCTGGAGATGGCTTAGGCGTCCCTCGCACAACCCCATTGAGAATAGTAGTGACGCCTCGTAAGGGGTAATGCCATCAGTGCACCTCATGCGGTGCACTGTAGGCATTACTTAAGTTTCTTTGGAGCGTGCCTTCGGCCCCTAGCTGCAACCCCCACCTTTCTTTCCTTTTTAACTGTACTTCCTTTCATATTCTCTTTCTTCCATCTTTACTTTCCACCCTCTCCTAACAATTGTTTCATAATGCAACACTTTTCAAAACTTTTACTTTCAATTTCCGTTTCAGCGCTGAATGACCTCATAGGTCCTAGTGCTTGGCCTTTGGCCTAAATTCTATATTCAGTTCAACAGTAGGTGACAGTGTCAGTTGTTCTCTCGTGGGCACCGGAAGAGTCGGAAGAACCGGACCTATTTTGAGGAAGATGATTGGCAGGAAAGAAAAGACTTGACAGGCTAAATTTCATGCCTCTTTGGCGTCACGCGGGTACTAGAAGCGATGATGACTGTAACAATGTCATGTGCAAAATTAACAAGGTTTTTTATAAGCATGTGCACAGAAACACGCAATAATATATATATATATATATATATAATATATATATATATATATATATATATATATATATATATATATACAGAGAGAGAGAGAGAGAGAGAGAGAGAGAGAGAGAGAGAGAGAGAGAGAGAGAGAGAGAGAGAGAGAGAGAGAGAGAGAGAGAGAGAGAGAGAGACGTGTTTGTGTCTGCTAGTGTATGGACAGTACGTATCTGTGTTCCTTGATGTACGCTTGGCAGGTTTGAGTGATATAAAAGAATGTTTATTCAAGTCATTTAAATGCAAAAGTGGGTGACAGCCCTGTGGAAATACGTATGGAAATTGGCATGAATGCTGGAAATACGTTGGCTTTCAGAGAGAAATATTCGTAAGTATAGTCAGCAAAGAGAATATGGGGACATATAGAATTTCGTTGAGTATGTGATGTTGCACACTAGAAGGAATATCAAGTTGGTGGATGCAGTTGTGTGGAATGGAATGAATGAAGTTTGATCATATAAGATCATTATTTGGGAAAGATGACAATGCAAATAGGCAGAAGTTTTAGATGGAAAGGAATAAGCAAACGCATGTATGTAAAGGCAATCAGCTTAGAATAAGAAAAAGGAAGTTATAATATCATGTACATAAAAATGAACAAAGAAAAGTAGCTAGGGTTATAGAAATGGAAATGGGAGTGGCACAGGTGGAAAGTGCAAGATTCCAGGATGGGGTGATTGTGTAACTCGGAAATATTTGTGACTGTAAGCTAGTGATTCAAAGTAGTAAGCAGCTGGGCGAGGAAAAGTGAGTTGTGGTTAAATTGAAAGGAAAATTTCAAGTGCTACTGAATGGTGGAACAGATCATTTACAAATATACAAGAAGACGGAGAAGGAACTCAGGAAGAAAGTGAGGGTGTAGAAAGAAAGCAAGGAGTGAAAGTAAAGGGTGAACATGAACAAGTCCAAAGGTAAAATGACATCACTTAGAAGATGTGTGATAGGATTTTCACTGGAGAAAGTAAAACAGAAAACAAAAAGGACTGACAAGGGTAGAACAAGTGTTTTTTTTTTTTTTTTTTTTTTTTTATAAAGAAGAGGATGTTCAGACCAAGGTTGTTATGAAAAGCTCATGTGACAAGTCTGAAAGTAAAACGAAATATTTGGACATGTCAGTCAAAACAGAGAAACGTTTTTGATCGAAAAAACACGCAATTGATGTGAAGAGTGCTGAGGATTAATGATACAGCAGTTAAGTTGCAAAAGTAATTAGAATTTGATCATGGAAATGAAGTTCTCATTAAAATGTGTCAATGGGCGAGTTAGTAGTTTGTGAATATCCTTAAAGAGGCTTTTATTGAAGCGCAAATAGTAAAGGTATTAACAGATATACATCACTGGTAAATCAAAATCTATCAAAAAATTTTAATTTGATATTCCAGGCTTTATCTGAGGTTTTAATGCCAGACTATAAGACTTACGCTTTACCTCCTTATTTTGCTTCACTGTGACAGTTGGAAACCATTGCGAATACATTCTACAAGTAAGTTATTTAGTAGTAAAATTTCCCTCAGAATCCTACGTATTAGCTTTCAATATAAGTTACATATATTGATTAATTTCTACAATTAAAACCAGATAGAGTACAATGACGACTTACTTCATAGTCATATGTTATTCTCTCTTACTTTGGTAACTGGTACTACAAGAATCTTTGACATTTTCACGTTGCTATTATTTCCCACGAAGCACCCATGAATGTACTCACCCGGCTAATATAACGACACTGAACGAATGTGTAATTCTGTTGCCTAATATTTCATTATATTTGATCCTATAATATCATGATCAGCTGTTGTTCTCCTCAATTTAAAAACGATTACATAAAAATTTCAAGCTGAGTTTATATCCCATTAAGAGTTTTTAGCTCGCACGATCAGTAGTTGCACAACTATTATTAGCGATTACTATCCCGTTCTGTTTGTAATAGTCGACCTGTGCTGAAGACATTTTAGACATTATATAAAGTCTTTTATAATAACGTGTCTAAAGTAAAACTGTTAATTTCAATGCGAGCTTGATTCATCCATTTGTTAATAAGTCGAAACTTACATCATCTGAAAGTCTATATTGGGATAAAATGAATAATCGGTGTTTTCTAAACCTTAGTGATCTGCCGAAATTCGATTTAGTATATTATAATCTCTCTGGCGGCTTTTCAGCCTCTCTGACCCTCTCTCATCGACGACCAAAATAACAGAATTCAATTAAGGAGGATAATAACCAGTGATCTATAATCCCTTATGGAATGGTTAGTAGAGAAGGTATAGAATGGGATACTCACGTTGCGGTTATTTCGACTAAATTTTCATTTTATTTGATTGTTATTATATGAAAAATATTAGCCATCCTCATCCATTTGTGGATTTTTTAAACTTATGCGACCATCATGTACATTTTCATCTGCTTTAATTTATCAAGGTTACCTGTAGTCTGATCTTGTGTTATTGTAGCCTAGCATCAGTGTAAATTAGATGGGACTGCAGTGGCTTACACAATTTAACTTCACTTATAACGCTATTTTACCATAATGTTTAGAAACAGAGCATTATTATTATTATTATTATTATTATTATTATTATTATTATTATTATTATTATTATTATTATTATTATTATTATTATACTGTTTGTAATGATAATGTTGAAACCAAAAGTAAACCTGAGTGTAGGAAAAAATATTATAAAATCTATATATGAGGAATGGTGGAGTAATGAGAATGTTTAGTTTAGCATATGCATTACTAAGGACATTTAAAAGTTTTGCTTGATGTAAAAAAAAAAAAAATGAGGGAAGAGCGTGTTATGTCACACTCCTGTTTTATATTTTTGCAAATGGAGTTGCAAGAGAATTCCAAGGAAAAACATCAGAGGAAGAATGAGAAAGTGAACCGCAAAAGAGTATAGAGCATGATGCGGAGCCGACAGGGGAATAGTTAAAAGTCACTGAGGGAGCTGTGAAAGAATTT
>JANJGK010001271.1:0-213070 GCA_039081455.1 Macrobrachium rosenbergii
GGAAAAGAGAACGAGGCAACGGTCCCATTTGTTGCTGAGACTGAAAGTAACGCAGATTTGTCTTGATTTCCCATCGTTTCTCGTAGTCATTAAGTCCATTAATGTGTCGACTTGCCAGTAAGGCTAATCGTGATATTAGCTAAATCTAATTTTGCAATGGCAGGTAACTCAGAAAGCTTTAATTTATTGATGCCTGAAATACCTGGCGCTTTGTTTTTGAATCTCTTAATGATATTAATTATGTCTTGTAGGTCAGTCAGTCAGCCGGGTCAGAGAGAGAGAGCCATGCATTCGTAGATGTCTCTCGTCGTCGGCGTCGAAGTGTTGGTTGTCCTCGGGAGTTATCTGAAGAACGTTCTCCATCACAGTCTTCATGAGTCGAGTCTTGTCAATACTGTCTGTTACTGTCTCCATTGTGGGTCTGTACATAGTCCCACTGTTTCTTCGTCGATCCCAGAAGCCTTTTAGGACTCCAGAACTTGGGGGTATTCGTAGGGTCATTGTATTTAAGGTTGTGTCCCAAAAGTCAGTTTGTAGTCGCTTGAATTCCTCAAGAAGGCTGTCCTGAATATACAGAATAAGGTCTTCCGTGTGTCTCGTATGCCCAGAAATGTGTGCATGTCGTCTGATGTCACAATATCGACTTTGGAAAAGAGTGAGAGCGTCACTTCGTTTAGGTCCAGAATTGAACCGAATGATTTTCTTAGGTATATGATAGTGTCTATAGATAGCAGTCAGGATCGTCGCAAACCAGTAGGTCAATCGTTCGTGAAGTTCGTCCTTCGTTTTCCGGTCCGTGTCATTAGTGTCCACTCTGTCATTTACGTAAGTCTCGTCGATTTTTAGCTTAAAATCGTCCCAGTTTGCATGATTACAGTCCAAAATAGTTCGGGGTTCGATTTCCATAGGGGCTGTCGAGGTCGTGATATGAAGGGGTATATATATATATATATATATATATATATATATATATATATATATATATATATATATATATATATATATATATATATATATACTCGTATATAGGTGGTCGTAGTCGTGAAGTTTGGACAGCAGGGGTTCCTGTGTCCTAAAATGATGTCTGGCCGTCCTTTGTTGCTCACCGTCGTAGGGAAGGAAGTCAGGTCCTAAAAACTTCAAGCTGTTGGTCTCCTCGGCAAAGTTCCGCGGTGATGAGAGTCGGCAGTGGCGGTGGTTGGTGCAGGGGATGGACGTCTTGCGTTCATGTCGCCAGTGAGGAAGGTGGGTCTTGGGTGGGTGGGTGCTCGTCTCTGCGAGGCTGAAACGAACTCTTGCAAGTAGATAATTATAGTCTCGTCTACAAGGGATGTAAGTCGTAGCAATATTGACAGGTCCAACATTAGTCTCTAAAGTTATGCCCAACGTTCTGTCAGTCAGAGCAATCAATGGTTTATGCTTAATTCGGTAATTGACTGCAACAGCAATAGCAGCATGGTCCTCCCAAGCGCTGTTTCTTCTTCTGATGAGACAGCAGTCGGTAGGCTACCCCATGAACTTGATGGGGCAGTCAGTCACCTCATTCGTATCCCTGTTGCATTCAGTAGGACGATGTCGGGTCAATTAGGTGTCGAAATTCGTTATGTCTACTTCTTGTTCATTTTGTTACGTTCCGTTGAATCATTTTTATTGTGTTTATCATGATGAATACAACTATAATAATACTAGTGATAACATTAATAATAATTAACGTCTTGTCGAAGGAAATGATAGCAATAATAATAATAATAATAATAATAATAACAGTAATAATTTGAAATATAGACATGTTAGTAGACATGTTAGTCCTTAATGTCTGTCCTCAGCGAGGACAAGAGTCACTTACTTACTGCATGTACTTTCATCTACTGGTGTCGAAGTTCAGCTTTCACATATAGGCAGACCCTTCCTCAAAGCTGCTGGGCCGTTTGTCTCAAATTTGACCTTCACAGTCCTGTTCCTTGGGTTTTTGATTTTTGTTCGTAACATGACGACATCCGTCACCCTGGCTCATGTCTGGCTCTCCTCAATGCTCCTAATCTGCTCCTCCCTACTGTAATCAGCTATAAGGTTCAGTGTCAACATATTTGAGTACCGCCGTCCTAATGCAATCACCTCAGGGGCTGTGACGATTGTGAACCCTTGGATTTAAATTGTCTTATTGCATCCTCCTTGAGGGAGGCGTCCTGGCCCTCACTTCTGATAACAACATATATATATAACCCCTGGATTCCCAGGACTGACTCTAAATATATCAGTCTTCAAAAGCCCCCAATTTTGAAAGTCTCCTTCTTCCTCTCATCAAAAACTCCCTCCTTTTCATCTTTATTCTTTACTGAGGGCATTCCTCCTGTTTCCCTGATTCCCCCTCAACATTCAGTGAAAAACTGCATGAGGTGAGAGGCTTCGTGATGGTGAATTGTTGTATGAGATAGAAATTGGGGACGCAATCTGCAACCCATTTATTACCAACTACTTTTTGCTTACTTGTGAATTTTACTGTACAGACAGACAGACAGACAGACAGACAGACAGACAGACAGACAGACAGACAGACAGACAGACAGACAGACAGACAGAGGCCTGTTCTGTGTTGTTTGTCTTGGTGCCCCGTAAAGAGAGAAGAAGGAAAGTTTAGTGAAAGTTGGAAGAAAATCTCTTGATCCTTGCTTCCAACCTCCGGGCGGCTGGTTGGGGTCAATTCCCCACCCCAACCTGTGCGCCTTAGCTACTCCCCCCCCTCGATCCCAGGGGGCACCAGACCATCCCACAGGGGCAGATCCTCCGGGAGATTGAAATCTTAGATTCAATAAAAGCTGTAAACAAAGCAAGGAACTCGCTTCGCCTACTGAGCAGGTGTGAGAAGGATGTAGGATTAGGTGTGGGTAAGGGGAAGTGATAATGAGGATTATTAGGATAAAGGTCAGTCGGCAACAGGTTCAGCTCAGTCAGCACGCTGCAACGATCCGCCCTGCTATATATTATACTGCTTGGCTGTGCGTCCGTCCTCTGCAACTGCCCATCGATCATCCTGATCCTGATCGATCTTGCAAGATAAAGTGGAATCCTTTGGAAAGGGTACACTAGAGCCTATTGCTTTTCGTCGCTGTCATTTCTCTGGATATTCGAATCATGTCCTGCAACGTTTTGTTTTGTTGGTCCAGATTCAACCCATTTGCATTTCTTGGTGGGTGTCCACGTCGGTGTCTGTGTGTGTGTGTGTGTGTGTGTGTGTGTGTGTGTGTGTGTGCATGTGATGTGTGTGATGGCTACATCGTTGTTATCTTTGCTTGTGTTCAGTCACTCCTGCAGTTCCTTTTGCATTTGTTCTTTGCTTTCTCTCTCTCGTCTCTCGCAGTCATGTTTCCTGCATGTGTTTCGGGAACAGCACTCCACGGATTCCAAGATGCTCAGAGTGAACGACCGACACCATAGAATAATGAGTGCAAATGAGATTGTTGAAACTCATAAGAATAAAAAAACATCAACATCTACCAGCCAGTGCTCAAGAAGGGACCGATGGCGTCTCCATGACGAAATCTAAATGATAAAAAATCCACCAAAAAAGAGCAAAAACAAGGACAAAGCTTCTTTGTTCGTTCATCTCCTTCGTGTACCCTGGCAGAAGTGCCTTTCCTGCATGGGCTCTTTGCCCTGATTTCAATTACGGGAGTGCTTTTGTGGTGCCTGCCTTAATTGCTTCCGTCTTTCTTTTTTCCTCTTTTCCAGTTCAAGATCTAGACCCCAGATGCTTGACCCTCTGTTACTATTCTTCAACTCGCTTTCTTATAAGCAGTTCAGAGGAACGACACTCCCATTTCCGACACCGAAGATCTCACGTTCTCTTGAAGAGTCCCAGCGTGTACTGTAGGCTATGTGGCTTCTTGCAATGACTTCTTTTGCAATGACAGAAGGCGACCCAGAGGACAGACAGACACTTCCCTAAACCTAAGCCGTCCGCAGAGCGCATCACACGCCAGACTGTGTTCCGTCAGCAGCATCACAACGTTAATATGAAGCCATTCAGGGCTCAGGCCATTCAGTTAGTCCGTATGAACACCACCATATAATGCTGTCCACAGCTGTAACGCATTTCTGTGTTGTTCCTTTTATTGATGATATCTGATTCCACACTGTCGTGTCAGAAATGTGCGTCGTGGCTGTTGCTCCTGTCTCCGACGCCCCTCCCCCTTGGGGCGACAGCCCCAGGGGCTGAATAAACCTCTCTCCCTTTCGGTTGTTCATTCATTCATGAATTAGTCATTACTCTCTGCATTCTCATTCAGTAGAAGGATAAAGGAAGGACAGTAAAAGCTATTTCGAGATGAACACTGAACAGTGATAAGAACATAGGTCTAGTCTGGCAGCTTTCCCGGATGCCCTGTGGTTGGGTATCACTGATAGTATGCCTTGTGGGTAATACTTTAGGCGATAAGAAATCATTGGCCATAAGTAAATCGAAAACTGAAGGTACGTACAGGAGTCCTGGAGCCTAACGTTGGGGAAAGAAAAGAAGTCAGAGTCTCCTTCGGTGGAATCCATTCATTGTCTGCCATCAATCAATCATCCCATTTACCACCTGTTCAAACCTCCTCATGGGTCCCTTCCACGAAGCCGCGTACAGGACATATCAGTCAGACCTCAGAAAAGGACGTCTGTTATATTGACCTCATTCTCTTCAGATCGAGGGAGGGGAGGGAAAGGAAAGGGAGCCTCCTCCGCAGCGAGGAGGGCGAGGGGGGTTTGCCTTGGTCTCCAGACATAAAGTGGTGCTGCTTCTTCCTACTCCTGTTTGTTGCTAGGAAGCCTTTGCTGAGCTACCACTAGACTACAAACATAGCAGGTCTAGTTCTGACTCTCTCTCTCTCTCTCTCTCGCTCTCTCTCCATGTGGTGTGTGTAACTTTCTTTTAGCAAGGCTTATATCACGCAACAACGCCCATTCTTCCACAACTCTTGAGTAATAAACGCTTAATTAAAGGCTGAAGAACATCAAATCCCTCCATCGGTTTTGGAGCCACTTTCATGTGATGACGTCATGATTACGCTTCCTGGCCATCGTGAAAATTTCGGTTAAAATGTCGTTTTATTTGCCAAGTGTTGTCGATGACATCCCATTAATGGTTAACTCAAAATCATTTAAAATTTCGCGTAAATCATATATATATATATATATATATATATATATATATATATATATATATATATATATATATATATATATATATATATATATATATATATATATATATATATATATATAATTTCGAAATGTAGCACAAATTAATTGAAAATCAGGGGTTTTCGTGTGGTGGTGATGTGAGAAATGTGCACGATTTTAAAAGCTCGTGTTTCCGACGCCCCTCCTCCCTCGGACACCCTCAGGGGATGAATGCTCCTCTTTCCCTTTCTGTTATTCATTCATTCATGAATTATTCATTACTCTCTTTGCACACTCAAATAGAAGGATGATACAAAGATAATCAAAACAATTTCAAGATGGACGCTGGATGGTGACAAGAACATAGGTCTAGGTTTGGCAGCTCTCCTGGATGCCCTGAGTTGGGTATTGCTTACAGTACGCCTTGTGGGTAACGATTTAGTTGATAGTAAAACATGAACACATAATTGTGATAAAGTATTGGAGGGCAGAGGAGGCCTGGTGTGGACTACAGGACTCAATCGCCCAGCAGGGACGAATGGGACCTTGAGTTGACCCTCTCACTGGCCAAATCCGAGTTTCCCTTGGCTCTCGTAATGCCTCGTGTTTTGTCCTGAAATTGATGTTTTTCGTGAATGAAGAGGCATCTGTTGAGAGCAAGTGAAGGAATCCCTTTCTCTGTACTTTTACTAATTAGGACATTTGAGGCAGTTGGCCGTCAGAGAGAGAGGGTCAAGTTAGAATCCGGTTGGATGTATGACGTCACCGGGAGGGTTTGGTGAAGATGTGTGCGTTCCATGTATGCAGTAATAGATGCTTCCCAATTCATTAAACGGTTGACGCTTTCACTATCGTAAACAAAGACGTATTGAATGATAGGCATTTTCTACTGTGTTTATTCTCGACTTGATGAAAGAGAGAGTTGTTTAGACTCATTTTGGGATTGCCAACAGATGCCTCAGTCGAGGGCTTGAGGAGCTTCTTCTTCTTCTTCTACTTTCGTGAAGTAGATGTCACGATCTCTTCTGAGGGGGAGGAATGGGAGGAGGAGGACTATCAGAGGAAAAGCAAAAGTCCTAACCACCAGTTAGATCGCAAGCACACAGATGTGTTGCTGTGGAAGTTTTCTGCACCGAGTTTCATTCGGCTATTTAAGTCTACACGAGGCAATGGCTGCGTTGGTTTGGTTTCTCCCGAAGCCGTCCAGTGAGAGGGCAAATGGCTTCCTGAGAAGCTTCATCCAACGTATGACTTGCCATGGAGAAAATGTGTGATGATATAGAGAGAGAGAGAGAGAGAGAGCCCTGACAGTCGTGTTGATTCAACGTCCATCATCAGGTCGCAAAGAAGAGTCATTGATGGAAGAGGCAGGATCCACAGGACAAAAGTCAGAATTATAAATAAATAAATCCTTTTGCTCTTGTCAGGATTGGTGTTAGTGACGTCACTGAGTTCTTGCGTTTTATTAAAAAACGACATACGCTTTATATATTCCATTCCAGTTATTATACAAATTATACAAAGCTATAATTATTATTATGATCAGTTATATTGTTGAGGAATTTGAGAATTTTCTTAAGTCATTTTCATTAGAAGACTTGAGGAGGCACCTGTGGGAATGATCGCCGGGTGCACGAAGTAAACGCCGGCTTCGTTCTTCAATACAGTAAAGCGAACGGAAAACAAATATTAATATTGGCTTTCAATCTTTTATCGTAAAGTTGAAATAAATTCTAAACTGTTACTTTTAAAGATTATTATTTATTAAATCTAATACATCGTAATGTAAAGGGACATCACGGTGGGGGACGAAGTGGCAAAAGAATCCAGTCCCTCTAATTTCTTGAACGTCGCCATTCTCTCAGAGAGAGAGAGGGAGAGAGAATCATCCAGACACTCAACTTCTTCTTCCTTCCTTCCTTCCTTCCTTCCGTCCTTCCCGACACTTGTCCTTTCAAACCTTGAATATATTAGAATTATTTAAAAAGAAAAAATGTTATTTTTCAAACATGAAATTCTATTGAGTTTTTGGCGAAAGAAATCTGGAAAATGGACTCCTCCTCCTCCTCCTCCTCCTCCTCCTCCCCTCCTCCTCCCCCCCCTCCCCCTTCTTCTTCTTCTTCTTCTTCTTCTTCTTCTTCTTGGTGGTCGTCGTTTCTATTATTGGAACCTCTTATCATAGCCACGAGTATGTTTACTTTCCTTGAAGGTGTTAGTGATTTTCGTTCATTTGTCCTCATTAACGAAGAAAAACCCTGAAATAACTGTAAGTAATAGTGAGTAACGTTATTATTGAAATGTCTAAATAGGGAAATAGACGTCTAAAAAGAGAGAGAGGTGACGAAATAGGAAGGGTCGGCTATGTCTGAGGCTGCTCAGGCTCTGTAGGGCCCTTGGTGTCAGGACATAATATTTCGATAAAATAAAATGAAATGATAAAGTACCAAATGGGTTGCAATAGGGTCGCAATGTTGGGGTTTTAAATCTCTGATACACCCAGAGGCCTCCTTTTGGTGGAAATAGGCTTCTATCCTCTGTAGGGGTCATGGAAAATGCCTGCCTGCCTACCTACCTACAGGCCTCTGGAGCCACGCTGGACTGTAGCCTTCCTTAGTAGGATCCCTCCTGCCTGGGTCCTTTAGTTTAGCCTCATTTCAGCTTCTTTCTCTCTTCTGGTGTTTGTCTCATTTTGTGGCTTTTGTTTGTGGGAAATGGCCGGAACTTTGCTGATTTTGTGTTGTTTGGTTGGAGGGGAGGGATGGGTGGGTGGGTGGGTAGCCTGGCTTCTATATCAAAGACCCGGTTCTTAAATATTTCGTCTCATTGAATTGAAAGTTTTGGTAGAACGGGAATGTCAGAAGCCCAAAAAGTGAAGAAAAAACCAGTTTCCAAGGTAAAAACAGGCGCAGAGCCAATACTTAGAATGACCCTAAGTTTGATCTCTGCATCGGGTATTGCCTTGGAAAGTGACTTTTTCTATAGTGTTTCATTATGGCTGCTTCTCAAGAGTCTACCATTATTTTTTGTCACTCAGCTGTAATTAACCTGTAATCAACCTCAGAACTGGTTATATTTTTGCTAACTTGCTCGCATGCACACTCTCCTGGGGGGACTTTTAGTAAAAGTGGAGTATCCCCTCCCCCTCCCCCCATATAAGTAACACAGCGTACTAGGTTAGGTTAGATAGGGTACGTTAGGTCAGTATGGTTCCTTTTATAAGAGGTTTCCTTAGCCTGTTAGTTCAAAGCCTTTCAGAATTAATATTAGTGATCTGTGTCAGGACTAATAATAGGCCAGCGGCTTTTGTTCGTTACTCATTGCTACACTGGTCTGCTCTTCTGATTTTGTTTCATTTGGTGTAGACTTCAGATTTCTTTTTCTTTTCCATGATATGCAAATTTTGTAGTTGGATGAATAGGCTATAGGCTGATTATTAGCTCAGGAGTCAGCCTATACAGTTGCGATTTTAAGTGGCCTGTAGGGCTGGGCGCAGAGTCGTCACAGGCGTGGCCTTTTCATCCGTGCCTCTTTCGTGAGCCTTGCTTAGGGCTAATTGCAGATTTCCACTGGTTTTTTTCTTTGTAGGAAATCATTTGGACCAACTGTGTGCTTGCCCAGACCCTTAAAATTGTTTCCCATTATTCCATCAGGCTACAGCACATATATATACCCCCTCCAGTGACTTCTTCCTCTTTTATCTGTGTTAGTGCTGTTCCTTTGGGAATGGTGTGCCCTCACACCAATTTACGCACAAGTTTTACTAGAGTGTTTTGTTGTAAGAGCATTTTGGGGGGACCTGCCTTCGTATTTGCTTCAACAGGACTTTTTATGTGATTTTTAGGATGTTTAACTGTTGTGCAAAGCATTAACATAGCTTTTTCAGCATCTGCAGGCTAACTAGGTTAGGCTAGGTCAGTTTCCTGTTGGTATAATTCTTGTCGCTGATTATTTGATGAATGCTCCATAATCACGTTCTCTCTTGCCGCTTGCTTGTACGGGTCTTTTGTAATTTAGAATATAAATTGTAATAGTAATTTAGAATGTAAAGTATAAAGTAATATTCGTCACTCAGAGTTGTAAATAAAGTATTTTTCTTTGCAGCCCCTTCTGTTGGATACCTTGCACTCTCTAGCCCCCTTCTGGGTCTGCAGGGGGGCTCACCGCCCATTCCATGAACCTTGACTAAAGTCAAGGGTCGTCAGCAGATGCAGGAGTCCCCTCCCTTGGAATTGGCGATTCAGGCGCTTAGCAACTTTGCTCTCTTTGATTATGTAAGTTTAAATTTGAGTGGCTTTTGTGAGAAAGCTTCTCTGTAGAGCAGGAGACAGTTCTTGAATCAAATGCTGGAAAGTTGGGACAAGAACATATCTAGATATTAGAGAGGCCAGCGTTATATGATCTTAAGAGTCGAGGTTAACAGTTTTCTTTTTTACAGGATTGCTGCAAATGAGACTGACAGACAACTTTTAAACTTGCTGCTGTTTTAAGACTGACTACATGCGTAACTATCCCGGTCAGTGATGGTGGTCCCCAGGGAGGCAAGAAATGAATTTAATACCCCAGTCAATTATTAAAACTGTTCAGTAGCATTTTGCCTTTAAATTTTCTTTGAAAGTCTTGAGCATCTAGACTCATGACTCTCTGACAATGTAGAACACAGTTCATCCATCCCAAAACTGGGGAAATGAGGAGAGGATCACAGACTGGAGGGACACCCAGCACAAGTTATGAAGCGAGCTGCTGGAAAAGGCTCAGCAGCAAGAGGGACTCCACCTGGGGATTAACCTGAGATGATGATGATGACAAGGTATGTAGTTCGTCCTACATTCATCCTGTTGCTGATTGTACTCCCTCCTCTGCTTACTTTCCGGTCACCATCTTTGTTTTGTTCGAGTTTTAGTCATTTTCTCTCCTTTCAGTTCTCTGGTCGTGTAAACATTGATCATCCTCTGATTCTGTAACTTTGGGTTCCTCTTTATGGCTTCTGCCATAACAAGTACACACTGGGTTTTCCTTTTCTTGCGGTCCTTCTCCGGTAGTTGAGGCTGTTCCTTTGACCTCCGTGTCAGTAAGCCAAACTGTGGGGCCTCCTTTATCAGTACTCCTATAAGGTATTTGTACAGCCACACGAGGTGCCATGTTTTCATGCTGCCCAGTACCAAAAGTCCAAAGAATTTTGATGAGAAACTGGAGGGTTCCTTATTGCAGTTCCTATAAATCCTTGCCAGTCAAAGTTTGGGTTGTACAGGATAGGAGTCTGTTGTCTGTAAGACCTATGCCTTTCTGTAAGCTCTCATAATTTACTTGAAATGCATTCAGTTTTTTTTATATGTATAGCCCCACCCTTTTTCTCAATTATGGTCATTTGTTTTTATACTATTTCCAAGCTGCGTAGCTAAACAAGAATGCTCCAGATGACTTGTACATAGTCAAGGTAGCCTACAGTTCCTTGTAAATTGAGTAGCTATGATTATTATGCAGATGCTGTGTGATTATTATACTGATAATAACTTGAGTTAGGCACATTACTTCCTTTCCTGTGTGTACAGCATCTTTCCTAACCACAAAAATCAAAAGGTCATTGAAAGTGGCATCATTTGGTACAAGGGAATAGAATGCCCAGCCTGTGCTGTTCTACCCCACAACTGTAGCCTTTGCTTCCTGTTTACATAACCTGCCCTGTGCAGTTGCCCAGTTGGGCTGGAAATTAACAAACTTGATGAAAATTTATGCATTTTATTTACATGAAATCAGTGAATTTGTTAAACATGCATAGCATAGGCCGAGAGAGATTCCGCGTGCAAGGAGGCTGCAGTCATCAGCTCAGACTAGGAGAGGTGTTGGGAATATGTTGGTTTGAAGCTGCGTTGACAGGCCATCATCGTGCACATAAATAAGATGGGAAATTATTCCCATCGTCTTTCTTCCCTTAAATTGTTGGTGTGTGGCAAACACCAGCCAGCCTGTAGAATACTATTCCTAATATGAAGTCAGGTAATGGGAGTGTGTATGTATGTGTACTGTGCCTTAGTTGTTCAGTGCCAAGGTTAGGGTTTCCATGGCAGACCACTATAAAATCAGGAAGGGTGTTTCACAGACTTAATAACTATTGTAATAATGTAGAAACCCACCTTTTTTTAGAATATTGTTGAGCCTTTAACATTTGTTGCACATATGTTTGAGTAAATGGAAAGAGAAATAGGTTCTCAAAACCTCGGGGCTGCTTGGCTGTAAACGGAAAATGAACCAGTGCTTATTGTATCTTGTACTGAACACAGTTCAGGAAGGTAGTGTTGGTCTTGTTGACTAATTACAGAGTACTGTACCACTGTTGTTCATGGTGAAATAGTTGTCGCAGTTCACTAAAGCCTTCCAATTCACACAAGTTATGAACCAACGTCTAGCTGCTTTTGAGATCCAATCCCTTCATTACAAGGTTTAATCTGCAGCGGAAAGGAATAGTTTCACTCCATAAATGAAACCTTATCCAGTATAACTGAGGAAGGTGAATAGTGGCTACTGTCAAAATGACGTTTGTGTAGACTCAACAGTTGCTCTTTGTATAACCATATAGCTGTGTCTCTCACTGTCTGAAGGAAAGTCAACGGTTTAGTAGGGTTTTCAGAGCAAGGGGAGAAATGAGAAGCTAGGCGTGCCTCATTCGTGTCTTTCTGAGGCTAAACTGCCAAATTTGGCATTTAAGTGTACCTTGGTATTCAAGAATCGTTTCTTGAGCCTAAATGCTTATGGAAGTAAGTAGTCACTTATTTTTGTAGTTTTCAGATTTCTTGGTTCCTCAGGAGTACTAATTCAAGTGTTGCGTCTTTTTGCCCTTGTTAGAGAAGTGGTGATGTTATTGAGTTCCTTAATTTTATTTCCTTAATTGTCAGTTCTTTTAGCATTTGTGGGAAGTGGTGATGGTACTCCATTTACCACGTAAATATGGTTACAGCATTATGACCCTGCTAATAACCACTCCCACATCTGATGTTTTTGAACGCTTGCTGTCATGAAAAACCTTTCTTCTTCTACTTTTTCTTCTTCTTCTTCTTCTTCTTCTTTGTTTAACGTGCTTTTTCCCATTTTTTATAAAACCTTTATTAGACCAGATTTCCCTGAACTAATAGAAAGCGGGTAGCCTGACCCGTCTGCAAAGGAACAGGATGTCTGGATGACTGCGTGAAGTTACCAAGATTTTTTTTTAGTTTTCTTCCTGCTTGAAGTTCTTTAACTCCTGTACTGCAAGTTTGTCTGTATATTTTGGGCTGACCCACTCAGCCCTTGGTTATTGGCATGCTTTCATGAGGGCTGATGCAGAGACATGCTTGCATGACTGAGTCTTCCTTCAGCATCCATTTGCAAGCAGCGTCTTCATATCCTCAGCAGACATAGCCAGTCTTGGCCCATCTTGTAGGTGTTGGAATGAGTCAAGTTCATATCCTCTCTCACAGCCTCTGTTTTCCCTTATGCCTTTTGTTGACCTGAAGTTTGAAGCAGTATGTCTGTGCTTTGTTATAATGAATCCATTCAGTTGTAGACCAACAGTATCTGTGGAGGTTTTTGTCTTTGCCCCACTGGAATGCTGTGTTGGGTATTGCCTTGTTGCTTTCTCCATCAGGTCCCTCTCAAGGGAGGAGAACAGTGGTGAAGGTTTTCTTATCACGAGACATCTTGATTCTTCATTATGAAATCAGTTTATAAACACTGATGAATCGCCCATTCATATTCAGCTTCCGCCATCTATTCATCTAGATGTTGGTATTCATCAAGGTGTTTTGTACTGTGGGCTCATTGAGATGGTGGTATTATTAGCTGAAATCAGTTCATTGATGTGTTTGCACTGAAGGTTCAAGTTACATACATGTTTGTAACATGTAGTTTGTTCATTGAGATGTATGAATTAAGGGCTAATGTCCTTTCATACAGTGTTGGCAAATCATTGCTGTGTTTGTATAATGAAGTCAGTTCAGTTAGGTGTCTGAACGACAGGTTAACTTTTGCCAAGTTTTTTAGTTTTAAAAATTGGTCTCGTAGGGGGTTTGTGTCATCAGTGCACCTCACTTGGTGCACTGTAGGCATTACGTAAGGTTCTTTGTAGCATCCCTTTGACCCCTTTCATTCCTTTAACTGTACCTCTGTTCATATTCTGTTTCCTCCATTTTACTTTCCACCCTCTCTAACAATTGATTCATAGTGCACCTTGCAGGGTTTTCACCCTGTTACACCTTTCAAACTTTTACTGTCAATTTCTGTTTCAGCACTGAATGACCTCATAGGTCCCAGAGCTTGGCCACTGGCCTAAATTCTGTATTCTATTCGATCCCCCTCTGGAAGGATAGAATCCCTGTTTCTCACATTATTATGTCTACAGCTTTTATATTGGTCCACAGTATCGTTTTGTCTTTCCTGATGTTTTATTTGACATGTTTGTTACTATCTTTCATGCATAAATAACACAGGTGGTTTGTTTATGATTGCTCCTGTTCATATTCTTGGAAAATTGGTTGTCAGTTTTTATTTGTGAACTAGTTAGGTTAAAAGTTACCTTTTTTATAAAAACATACATAGGCTACTCATGCTTTGCATTGTATTGCCACCAGAGGCGCAAGAATCTCTGCCATTTTTCCACATCCCTGTTATCCAGTGTCGTGTTGAAAATGATTTAATTAAGTCGGCTACTTTTGCAAAAGCAGCTTTTCCTGTTTATCTTTTTGATAACTGTACTTCAGGAATGTGGACATAGTTGCCATTCCCCTTCTCTTTTGTGTTTCAGAAGAGACATTGAGTTCACTGGTGGAGTGACCTCCTTGACTGAGCTCTCCTTCCAAGTGCATAAAAGAGCTCTTGTTCTGGAAACCAGCAGCATTCTTTCTGATGACATTATATTAGTTGCTTCTCTTTTTACCTGTACTGTTGCTTTAAAAGCAGTTTCTTATCCTATTTCATTCATTTATCTGCTGCTTGAAAGAAATGAATATTCTGTCTGGAGTCACAATCCTCTTTATTGACGATTATGCCCAAGTTAAAAGAAAATGCTCGAAGCAAGACCCCCCCCCCAACATCTCAGTCCAGCCTTTCTACAGCTGCAAATTCCCATACTGCAGCACTTGTGGCATCCAGGATATGCCTAGTAACTTCAGAGCTGTCTTTGCAGTGTATGAGGTCAGCAAGTCATAGTCACTGCAAACTCATTTTGTAAAGGCAAGCCATCCCAACCTCTCTTTGGACTTGATAAGGAGCAAGGAATCCAGCTCAAATTTTTCATATTTGTGATTTGACGAGTATCACAAATCACGAAGGGATTCTCATTCATTTGTTCATAATGTTTGGAAATTGACAGCAGCTTTTACTCTAGGTAGTCTTTGATTGTTTGGCAGATAATACTTTAGAATAGCAAAACAAGCTTTTGTAGTTTTTATGCCTTGTTTGAAAGATGCGGTTGTAGTTTCAGCCTCAGTGCTTGAAAGAAAAAGGATTTGTCCTTTATAGTGAGTCCAGATGTTGCATAGTCTTTCTGTATGGTCTGAGGTCTGTGTGCAGATTTTAGTTAGTTCCTGATCCAGCCAAGGATGTGAGGGTACCTGTGGCTGTACTTTTTTTTTCCCCTCTACTGTTGGTACAGACTCTCTTGTGGAAAATTTTTTAGGCATGTCGTGTACTGACACCATTTTTCTTAGTGGGCAAGTTTTTTGGGGGGGGGAGTGGGGGGGCGGGGGGGGAAGAGTACTAAAAGGGGGTGCAAGGTTAGTATGTGAACTCTCCATTTAGGAAGACATTAAAAGTTGTTCCAGCATTCCCTGGTTTGTCATCTTGTGGGGCCTTGTTCCTCAACTGTTTACTAGCTTAAGGCTCTAAACCTCTTGATATAATCTGTTGGCCCCTTCAACTTTCCAGCTTCTTCCAGTCTGTATTAGTGTGTTGAAGTCATTCCTCTTTAATGTCATTATTTTGTGACTTTGAACATGTATTATCATTTTCATCTTGTATATTGTGTATCCTTTCTGTGTTCAACTTTCCTCAGCCACTGCCATCCTGATTATTGCTTTCCCTGTTAAGTGAGATGTGATTCAAATCATTCCCAATTCCTACCTCTCCCTTGCCACCTGTGTTTTAGCCTCCCTTTGCCAGAGTTTGAAGGCTGTAAGTAGTCTTGTTGAATAGCCTTTTATGTATTAGTTCTACCACCTGGGCTCTCTTCTCTCAACCTTTTGGTTAAACTGTAATCATTCTTCCCTTTGCACTGCTACACTACACTACCACAGTTTGGCAGCAGGTTACAGTGACCACTTTTTGGTGCTGGATGCTGAATTTTCTGACATGTCTTCATAGCTACTTTGACAGTTTTTGTAGCCATGTTTTAGTCTGACCTTTTGTGTACAACAAATGCCATCATGTCTTCTTGGCTGTATCTCCACCTTTTCCATATTTTTCATTATGCATTTTTCATGTGGGAACAATTTGGCCTAATTGGCCTAGGATACTTGAATTCCATCAGTAGTCTGTAAGTTCAAAGGCGCACATGATTTTTGCAGAACCTGTAGGCAAACATGGCTGAATCATTTCAAACTTACACCCACCATTTTGTAGGCAAACTGAATCTTGCAAATTAAGCTTCCGTCCACCAAACTGTATCTTGCAAAACAGCTGATGTTGACTATGTATAAATATGATTTTCTTAAGGGCATCATAAATGTATACATAATTTAACAGTTTCTCTGTTGTCATTATATATCAGGCTCATACAAGGCAAACATAGGTTGTTAATCTCGCAAGGACTGCAGTTGCAGACATTTTATATATAGCTGAAGCTAATTAGGCCAATGTTGTTCTCAGAGGTTGCTTCATAGTTATCCCCCTCCCTCCCTTTGCACACACGGCATCAGGATCGAAACATACATTGGAAGCTTCCCATAAAAGACCTCATTTGAATTATGTTCTTACATACCCATAACTTTGTTTACAGGACAGTATTCTGAAAGTGAAACATCTAGCATCCTAGGAATGACTTTAATGAAGGTTTATTATGTCATTTAATAAAACTAGGCTCTAATGAAGGTTTATAATGTGATTTAATAAAATTAGGCTCGGTCACACACTCACTCAATTTGATAATGGTAGAATGCTCCAGATTGAAGCTTTAAGTTGATGCAATCAAATATTTCAAAAACATTTTTGAAGGGTCATGATATTTTGTAATATGAGTGAACTGAAATTCAAGCATCATTTCATCTTCGGATTCTACTACACAGTTTAGTCCTTTAGTTTCTGTGCAGTTGGAAAAGAAATAACAAGTATTGCTCATTTTAGGGTTTCTCGACTTTTTTTTATTTAATTTGTGGGGTTCATGAAGGACATATGTTACATGCCATACCAGGGAAGAGCACCACCTTGGGACCCACATCTCAAGTGGGTTGTCAATGCCTTAGTGCTGCCTAGCCAAACAAAATGTGCCAATTAATGACTCTGTGCAGTTCAGTACTTTGTGGACCTTTTCCACTAGTATTTGATTATTAGTCTAGTCTTGCTGGTAACATGGTAGCTGTTAGTCAGTGCATAAAATGATTGAGAGTAGGAAGCGTTCTGGAGCTGAGTCTTGGAATGCTTTAGTTTTACAGGGGCAGTTTGCATGTGAACAGCTATCATTAAATTTCACTGGTAACAAACGGAGCGTGCACAGAACATCTTGTCACACACTTCAGGTATTCACATTTTGAAGTCTCTTTGATGTAAGTTGGGGAAGTATAACACAATCCCTTTTTCCAAGTGCTGTTCGGTACAGTATCTACTGTACATTACTTTGCCTTCTATTACTTCTCCATCCCTCTACTTCTACTCTCTTGACTTTTCCATAGCACTGATGTTGAAGAGACAGTCCTTAGTGGCATTCTGTTTCACCGTCATTTTACATTCCAGTTGATGCCAAAATATTGGGGTGTTGTCACTGAACAGGGCGAGATAACAGGTAATCTGGACCACATTGTCCACTTCTATCATGCCCCTTAGGGGGTTAGTGCCATCAGTGCACCTACATGGTGCACTGTAGGCATTATTTAGGTTCTTTACAGCATCCCCTCGGCCCCTAGCTACAACCCCTCTCATTCCTTTTACTGTACCTCCATTTGTATTCTCGCTTCCACCCTTGCCATCCACCCTCTCCAAACACTTGTTTCATAGGGCAACTGTGAGGTTTTCCTCCTGTTACACCTCTCAAGCCCTTCTACTCTCAGTTTCCCTTTCAGCCCTGAATGATCTCATAGGTCCCAGTGCTTGGTCTTTGGCCTAAATTCTATATGCCATTCCACTTCAATCATAGGCTACATATTTTAGTTCACTTCCTATAATGGTTGAGGCTTCTTAGGGGAGGTGTTTTCCACGCACCCATTCAGTTAAGAAGCCACACTGTGAAGTTTAATACTTCATAGTTCACAACTGATACTGTCTTAAATAAAACCCATATCTGG
Organism: Macrobrachium rosenbergii; assembly: GCA_039081455.1. Taxonomy (NCBI): domain Eukaryota; kingdom Metazoa; phylum Arthropoda; class Malacostraca; order Decapoda; family Palaemonidae; genus Macrobrachium; species Macrobrachium rosenbergii. The sequence goes on from JANJGK010001271.1 coordinate 17,622, forward strand.
GCTGATTTCAGAAATAAGTCACTATATATATCACTTGCATTGCACTGTTCAATGCTCATTTTCAGTGTGAGAGAGTCAACACCCTCTTAATTTCACTCAGAAGTTTGTGTACAAAGTTCAGGTTCACTCGAATTTCAACTTGTATGACACACGATTACTAATTTAAGGTAAATCGGAATGATTCATGTAAAAGGTTTTTATTGCTTTATAAATATGCATATGAAATAAGTAACTCGGGACTTAGCTGTGCCTTCCATTTCATTGATGGTCCTTTTCATGCTTGTTAACAAAGTGTAGTCTCTGAGAGAGAGATTTATGCTTAGTTTTTCTTCAAGTTTTGAAGTGACTGTTAGCATGCCATCTCAGTACCTATGCTGAAAGGAACTGTTCCCTAATTTACAGGTAAGCTTTTGCAAGGACCTGGGTGTATGTTTTGCACTTTTTCCTTTTGAACTGTTTACACAGGTTACTGGAATCTTTTTGTTGAGTTCCTTTGGGCCTTTTCTTCAGTGCAGCTTCTAACCATAGTACTGGGTGGTCCCAGGGCACAAGCGTTGAAGTTAGGGAAACATAGCATACCAATATATGTAGCTGGTTTTCCTGAGGGTGGTATTCTTGACCCGCTTTGTAATATATTCTTACTTGAAGGTTTGGCGTAGAAAGCAGTCGAACATAGAATTCTGTACAGATGCATGGGTGCATTATCTTAGAAGACCAAGATTTGATCTTTGTCTCTCCTAACTTTTAATACTTTTGATATTTTGTGTATCATTAAATTGCTTTAGGATATAGACCACTAGGAACAGTTTTCGTACTCAAATATTCAAGTGATGGTATTTTCGTTGTTTAATCTAGACACCGCATGTGCGTCAGTTGCACAGCAAGATTGGCCATGGTTTTTCTGCTGGTTTCTCTCACAACAAATATAGTGCACTTGAATGTTGTGAAATAAAATCCCCACAAAAGTTCCTATATTATTGTTATTTTACACTAGGATAGGTGAGAGAGATTGATGAATTACTTATAGATCGGCTGTGGTTTGCTATTCGGTACCCTGAGCCTGGTTAACGAGTAATTATACTAAAAATGCGTGAATTTTTTTGTAAAATGGTAAAGTAAATTGTAGATGTCTATTGCAAGTTCTGTCTACAGAAATCTGACTGGTCTCTCTCCCTCTTCAGTTGCACAATGAACTTGTATAATTTGTAAAGTTTGTAGGACAGAGTTTCTCTGAAGAGGACATGATAGACATTCCTGTAGCTTAGGCAAGTAAAAACACCAGGTTTCTACAGTGAGAAAGTCTATAAACAATCATAATTCTTCATTGAAAGTTGCTCTTGATTACATCCTAAAAGCCATAATGATTTATTCTACAGGACAGGTATTTAAAGTGAATGCATTCCAGGGAGTACTTGTTAATTGGCATTTGGAAGTGCCTGTAAGGATGAAATTATAAGGGTTCAAGTTTCAGTATAAAACTGACTCTGTAGAGTCCACCGTTTCTTCCAACTGCATTATTTTAGCTGTTTTTCTGACCCAGTGCAAAGGTTTGAACACTTCCTTTTTGACAGGAATAGGGTGACTTTCAAGTTAGGTTTATAAGTGCATGTTTATCAATGCATGATGAGAGATTGTTCTGTTAAGATATTCACACACATGGTTAGGCTAAGTTTTGGGGTAGGTAAGCATAGGCCAAGCCTAGCAATGTTCTTTTTGATCTGTAATTGTGGATAAGAAGATTGTTACTGTATATGTACCTGTATTGAAAACATGAGCATATCTACATCCATGCTGCATCTGTGAACAGATGGAGTACTGTGCCCCCTCGGATGTACAGTGTGCATAAGGACTAATTTGTGGGTGCTTTGCCAAGTGAGCTCAGTTGTTGTGTATATATGCCTATGGGCCTAATGTAATTGTCACTTGCAGATTGTGATATTAACAACAATTGCTATTGACTTTGAGAGGGCTTGTGGGAAATATAGGTCTTGTTAACTCTGGGGTTGGAGGTACAATGGTTGTGCTGTTTCAGCCTCCATTTTGCATTGTTGGTCACCATGGCCACAATACTGAATTTTTGAAGTACTGTACAGTGCTAGATCAAACTTGCAAGCCTAGATAGGATAGTGTAATCTAGTAACCTATCATTGTACCCCAGCCTAACTAGGATAATCTAAAGCTATTATTATACCTCAGCCAAGCTAGATAGTCTAAGCTAGTAACCTATCATCAAACCCAAGCCTGTACTGTGATTTTTTTCACTTACTATTTCAAGGAAAATAAAAAATCAAATCTTTTCCTTTAATTCCTTTGTGAATGAGTTATTAAGGGATCATTATCTCAATAAGATTTTTTGAAGTTGTTTTCCCCTTTTTGGGGTTAGACATGAAATGAGCTCTTGCCCCTCTCATGTGGTCTTTGCACTTTCAGCCTGTGTAGTCCCAGCTAGTCTAGGTCTTTGTTTTATTCTATTTTTCCATTATTGCCTTGGCCTTCCTGGGGTCTCCATCCTTCTACTTCCATCTCTGCAGCTTTTCTCATCTTGTTTTTCAATCCATCTTTCAATCCATCACAGTGCTTGAGACTTCATTCCATTTTCCAACCACTGGTTACTACTAATTTCCATCATGTCCTTGTTCATGTGGTCTGCCCACCATATACTGGTCTTGAACCATTCTGTGGTCAACCTTGCTAAGTCTCTGCATGAGTTTCCTCTGCATACAATAGTCCAGGCCTTTTGAAAGGATGATAATCTCTCTACTGATGGGTATTCTTATTTACAAGTAGTCAAGCTATCTGCAATCGCCTATGTTCAGTCCGAGTTTTGCACTGCCCGGGTAGCAGTATTTTACCCCTCTGAAGCAAGTGCTGCATCTACCACATGGTTCTCCAATTAGTTCTTCCCCTGTTTTTGTCTGCACAAACATGGGAAATGTGTTTTGTAATCCTGATTATTAGGTTTGGTACATAGTACTGAATTGACTCCCTGACCTTTCCCACAGCATCTGCATGGCCACCCTTGTGCTTCCTTTCTAGTCACCAAGTTTTTTCATGACTACGATCCTCTCCTTTCTTCTCTTTCACCTCTCATACAGCATATTCCTTAGGTTATGGTGTTTTAACACTGGGCATTTGCTTCCGGTAGCAACTGCTGGCCTCCTGTCCTGCATTCCTTGTCGCTTTCACAAGCAAATGCTGTGATAAACATCAAAACCTAACACAAAACCTTCATGAACAAGAACATTTGTCCCATAATCTGACACACTGCCACTGTCTTCATTGTAGCTTATACTGTGTGTTACAGTAGGACTAACATCAATAGCTTAAAAGAGTTCTTGTGTGTTGTCTGCATTATATAATGCTTCTTTAATTGCTTATCTCGGTAACCTTGTCAAACCCAAACCCAAACACAATCCACTGGTGGTTCATCATTTCGTCTCTTAGGATGGTATTTTCCTTAGCTGCCCAATTACAGAAACTGCTGATGTCGTTGAAGCCAAACTTGTAAATATGATTCCAAATATTTTCCATCACCTTGAATATTATCATGGAACACTGAAGCGGTTTTATCACTATTGCATTCCTTTATCCGTTTCTGCAAAGGTTTGCGGTAGGCTAGTGTAGGCCAGTTTGTTAGGAAATTTGTCACAAGGCATTTGTCATTCATTTATATCTATTTTAGCAGAGAAAGAGAGTACAGTACTCTGAATGTACTGTTCAGTAATTTACTGCAATATGCATACAGTTGTGTCCTTTGGTCAGCATTTAGCAAAGTACTTCTTGCTTCTAAAGGTTCTCGGAAATGTCCACTTTTCATTATCTCAGGGACTTTCAGTCTGTTGAATTCTCTGTCGATCTCTCTGTCGCTCATGTGACATCCTCAGATCCATCCTCTTCATTCGGAGGAATTGAACATTAGTGTAAAGAGACAGCGTAGTAGTAGTGCCTCCTCGACCTTTTCTGCAACTTATTCATGTCCATAAGGTTCTTTACAAGTCTGTACAAGTGCTTTGCATTGTGCCTTTTGATTTACACCATTTCACTTCCTCTCTTTTCACCTGGCTGTCCAACTTCTTTAGCTGTGAATTATGCCAATAATTGCCCTATTCAAGAATAAATCCGTGGGGCAAAAGCCCTGATATCGCCATAAATGTGTATCAAACTTGTAATCGTTGAGAGTACTACTGTAGGTTTGGTTAAGTCACCCATTGAAGACAGGTAGACCCGTTTTCTACAACAGATGACGGGGACTAATATCTCCTTCAGTGTAGCGTTAAAGTATTACTGTATCGATGATGATGACGTTAACTTCTTTAAAGCTTTCCATTTTTTTTTTTTTTTGTAAATGCCTTCGTATCTTGTATAGATGTTTGTACTGTATGTGTTTGCTTGTGATGTATGTTGAAGAATGTGTTTGTGGATGCGAGAGTATATTGAAGTTAGTGCACAATATGATACATAGGCCTAGGCCAAACTCTGATTCCGTTTGTGTATTTAAATGTACATATGTCTGTGTGGGATTGAGTATCTTTGTGTATGATGCGTGGGTGTATGTATACATGCATTTAGATATATGTGCATGACTCCATGTATGTAATTGAACATTCTGTACTAAATATATTAAAGCACAAGTTTTTCTAGATGTCTGGCTCGTGGGCAATTGTATAAATGCTTATTAAAATGCTTATATCTTATATGCATGTAGGCAATTTAGATGTATGTATTTCTAAATGTGAATGTATGTCGTATTTGCACTGGCATGTTTGGGGTGTTTTTGAGAATTGTATGTAAAAGTGTCGCGTGTGTGTGTGTGTGTGTGTGTGTGTGTGTGTGTGTGTGTGTTGAAGATTATTGTGAAAGTCACCACCAAAGCTGGACAAAAATTCATGAGTGCACATTAACGTTAATTGCTTTTTTGGCATTTAACAATATTCTTGTTTGTCTCCAGATTACAGCAAAGACAGTTGGTCTGTGTCAGTTATCAACCTTCCTGGTCAGGTTAAGTACACTTACAAAGGATGAGAAAGGGTTGCTCGTTGTGTACATTATTAAACACTTATTTTGAACAGTGCTCAGGCATTCTTTAGTATCCCACGACATTTCATTCGTCTTCAACCATTTTGCTTGAGATTTTAACAAGAGGACTTTTCAATATTTATGGCTTTAAGACTTGAGATTAAGTTCATGGGTGTGCTGACATAGTAATAATAATATTAATAATAGTAAGGTGGTTATGATGATTTTTAAGTAGTCGAATATCAAATGGCAGCATTTTGTGTATGAATCCAAACACTTTGGAAAACATTGAAGTATGATTTCACAGAAAAAAACTGATAATTTCAAATGCATTCCTAGTCCCAGTGTGCCATTTGTTTCAAGACTTGAAATTTGTGTCGGCTTTTCTAGTTGTGAGTTCTTATGATTTTACATTAATTGTGATCCCCAGAAAGCTGAGTAGGACAAAATAAATATCCTTGTAAGATATAGTGTTTAGAATCTTGCCATAGATAGAAAAATTTTAGGAATTGTTCCAGTAAAGAGAAGTAGCTACATTGCTGACAGCAAAAACATGTAGCCTTTTTGACTTGTAAGGAAAATGTTGGAACAAGTGGATATATTGTGGGTCTGTGACCAATAGTGTTGAGGTTGACTGTTCACTTCCAGAAGGTTTTAGACATTTTACTGATGTTTGGTTTCATTAAAACACTGATCAGTAATTGTGGATTGTAATTGTATTCTCAGTTTTAAGGGAATTGGTGGGAAATATCCACAATTATTTTCTTTTGAAAGGTTAATTAGTTAAAGTATTTTGCATTGTGTACAATTGCAGTACACCAACAGATGCTTAATGAACTTAGACTACAGTATGTAGAGGTTTATATGTGGTGAAAATGAAAACAGTTTAGAACAAAACAAATTGAAAGGCCAAAACAGTGAAAGGCTTGAAATGGTAATAAATGGCAAGTTTGAGACATTTGCTCTTTCTTTTTATGTCAGTCAGACCTTTGAAATGCTCTATTTGATTGGATAGCAGCATGTGGCTGTGACTGAGGCTATATAGGGTCTCTGTCAGTTTTGATGTGGGGAGACCCATTACATTTGGTACATTGGTGGTGGACACAGGATTCTGTGACAGTGAAAGAGAAACTGATGTTTGCTAGTCACCTCTGAGGTTGTGCAATGATGTTTCTTTAATGACAGCCAAAATGTTTTCAAAAACTGGCACAATTTGCTGATTGTCCTATATTTAGTCTTGTTTTCTTGTGGGGGAGGACCTCTAAAATGCAATGCTTTAATGTTCATGGACACTGCTTTTTGTGGTGGTTAAAGTAAGGTTCCTGTTGGTAACCTTAATGAAGTTGTGTAATGACTTAATTACAGCCAAAATGTTTTCAAAAGCTGGCGCCAGATGCAGATTACTCTTTTATTCACACCATACTAAAATGCCCATTATCTCTGGGGGAACTGTCACCAACAAAATCTCTCACCCCTATAGCATTAGTAGCCTACTTCTCTTGCACCATGGTCATTCACTCCACTCCCCAAACCCCCCCCCCAGTGCTCTTGGCAGATCAACCAGGGCTCTCTCCCTGCAGGCTTCTTCTTATCAGTTGTCATTCTCCTTGATGTTGTTCACTGTCTTCTCTCTCATTATTTTGGACCCTGCAGTGATGTATAGTCTGCTTTGCTGTACCTCTTCATTTCAAAAAGTGCTGTTGTATAATTTCTCTTAACACTTTTTGCAACTCCATTGCTTGAGATCCATCAGTCGTCATCAACAAATTACCCGTTTTCAGTGATTTCTTTAAATTTTCCATTTTAGGCATTTATGTTGATTGTGATTCAGACCACTAAGATGGTCTGTCCAGAAACACTGTTTGGATGTGCTTATTGTGCTTCGTTGCCTGTGTCCCTCATTGCCTGGATATTTCCCTGCACAGAACTTTTACATCATCTTCGCTATTACAGTCTTCGTGTCTATCGTCACACTTAATATGTTCCCACTTGGATGACTACATTGAAGTGCATGTTAACAGTTGTGAGGAGGTCTGTTAGGCTTCTACGTTGGCCTCTAGGCCTTTGTCATGTTCATAGTTGTACTTATTACTGGACTTCCTCTGGTGTATATACATGCAAGTTATTCTCTTGCAGAATCAGTGTTCAGATCTACACAGCTACTAACTTCCTGTTGCTGTGCAGTTTTTTGGCACTGAATCGAGAACCACAAGGATTCTGGACTATCTTTGATATCCATGGCAGTATTGCTGCATCAAGTTATGACTTTGTTACTGGATCTGTGTTGAAGTTTGAAGTTTTCTGTACTGAGGTCTTTGTCAGTACTGTATAATTAATGTACAGTGCTAAAACCTTTGGTGTCCAGATTATTTTGACTAAGTGAAGAGCATGACCATATTGTTGATCTTATGGGCACATTAGTTGAGTTGAGAGTAGAATATAGTATATAATGACTCTACACAGCTTGTCATGTTGTTCAGGGCAATTGTCTCATTGTTAAGGAAGGAGGATGTTTAGATGTCTGGAAAGAGTTTTAAATGTGTTGCTGAATTTTGACACACTTCATCATACATCGTAAGAATTTTAATCATTGGTGTTTGAGGTAACAATTGCTATTATTGATGTTAGGGTCTTCAATGTAAGATTGATTTTTAGTATTGTTGCTGTTTGACATGAGTGATGCTGTGTGTGAGCTAAAAGCTAAATGGTGTGTAATTAATGTACAGTAGTAATTGATGTAGTATCCAGATTGTTTTTCAAAAATATTGAAAATATCTGATCTTTTGTAAAAAATGCACTTTTTATTTCAGACTGAGAACGTCAGAGTTTGAAATGAAACTTCTAATTGCCTTTTGATGGGAAGGTTTCACATCTTAGTTGGAAGGTAAGGTTTCTGGAAATTAAAAGCATTTTTTCTGAAATTGTAATTTTAAAGTTAAATGATATAATTTTCAAATTAATGTATTTAATTTTATCTGTAATATTGGTTTCAGAAAAAATGTTTAAGTTCAACAGTATAATTTTCAAGTTAATGTGTATTGTAAACTCCCTGTCAATAACAATGGCTTCAGGAAAATTGCTTGAGGTTAAAATGGGAAACTTGTTTGATGATACAGAGTTGTTAAAGTTGTCAAGTCCTTGAATTGCCATCCTTAGGACGTAACACAGCAATTTCAAGTGTTCTAAATGAAGGAGCTGGAGTAGGCCCTTGCTGTGGGTTGTGTCTAGCAGAGAGGAAACACTAAATAATAAAGGTCCAAAACTTGGTTTCATGCATTGGGTCTGAAGTAACTGGGACATTCTAACATTTTCATTTCCAAGTCTCCCTTACTTTCATGATCTTGGGTGGAAATCCCAGGTGGGCATCAGATAGGAGAGCAGTATATATAGACCTCCAGAGACAGCTTCCTGCTTCCTTACCTGCGAGGTTCAAGTAGTTTCAGAACCACCGTAGGGGGAATAGTGCCGTCAGTGCACCTCACTTGGTTCACCGTAGGTATTAGTCAAGTTTCTTTGCAGCGTCCCTTCAGCCCCTTTTGTTCCCTTTACTGTACTTCCGTTCATATTCTCTTTCTTCCATCTTGCTTTCCTTAACCCTCTCCTCACAATTGTTTCATGGTGCAACTGCTTTGAGGTTCTCCTCCTCCTGTTACACCTTTCAGACCTGCCTACTCTCAGTTTCCTTTCCGGCCCTGAATGACCTCATAGGTCCCAGCGCTTGGCCTTTGGCCTAAACACCATATTCCATTCCATATTCCATGAACAATATTCCTGGTTCTAGAACAGTTAGAACAGACAAGGGACCATCATTCTGTTCCAAATCTGAGAGAAGAAGAATCCCATTCATAATAATGAACCTTTTGTCAGTTACTAAGTTTGGGTAGATGACCTATAAGTAGACTGCATGAAGAAATTCTGAAACAGCTCTTTACTATAACCATCTCATTGCCTAATGTTATTGGTTGTACTGTTGTAGTATTTTACTTTTGGTTCTCATGCAGTATGGAGTGAAATGTACTGTATCTGAAATGTCCCTCGTAGTGTACAAGCGAGACAGTTTCATGTTCTGGAAGAGTATTAGAAAGCTTTGAATAGTGTTCAGAATTGTATGATGTTTATGTTTTTTGTTTTGACTTTTTAATCTTGGTTTTGGCTATTGATCAGATCAGCAAAAGTTGGATCCAGATTAGTTACCATGGGCAGAAATGTCCAAGGAGAAACAAATACCACTGTTCATTTTGAATGGGTAGAGAATTGCATGTATAGAACTGCCTTCTGATCAGTTTGAATGGGTTGAGAGTAAGCTGTATGGATGTGTGAGAGAAATTAAGTTATGATGGTAATAGCAATTGATACAATAACAATAGCCATCATTCTTTAAAATGTTTTAAATATTTTTATTCTTGTTGTGGTGTGTCTTGAGATTTAAAGTTTCTGAAAACAGCTATTAATTTTATGGGACAGCACAAGGTATTTGAAGTGGGCCAGTGTCGTCATATCTTAAATTTGAGTAATCTGCTTAGGAATATTTTTTGTTAAAAGACGGATTAAAATTAAGACAGAAGTTTCTGTTGTGAATATTGGGTATCATATAGTATTGCACAGAATGAAGCCTTCTTCTGTAATTGTAGACTGCACTGGGTATGCAAGATGCCTTGCTAGAACCCTGTATCTAAGGGGAGGGTTGGTTAGGTACGATCTGGGATAACATTACGTACCAGATATGATTTGAAAATTAGAGACACAGGCATTTTAATGAACAGTTCATAATGAATGAAGTAAGTGCTCTGTGGGAAATGCATTATATACCTAAGTATGATAGAAATAGTTAGTGGAATGGTCGAAAAGTACAGTTATGCAGTTTATTGTGCCACCTCAAAAATAGTGTGATAAAATAGAATTGTGGGCAGGGACAGGGACAGGGGACTGAAGAAACAAAGCAGTTGGAACTTGAAGAAACTATCACGGCCTGTCACTTCAGTAGCTCTCAGAGTGAGTAGTCTTGACAGGAGAGATGGTATGAAGTGACCATTAATTTCATTTAGCAAAAGAATTAGGGAATACTAAAGCATTTTGTATTGCATTAATTTTATTGGGGGAGAGTGATTTAATCCTGAAAGGTGGTGGTTTTGTTTGTTTTAGATTACTCTGTAATAGAGACCTGGCTGTAGCCAATGGTGATGTCTGTTTTGATACCTGTAATTACTTATTCTTGTCTCTTCAGGTGACCTCTGCCTGAAGGTTCTTGAAGAAATTAATCTACAGATTTTTGAAGAGAATAGCCCAGTTGTTTAGCATTGCAACAAAGGTAAGTATTTAATGAACACGAGAGTTTTTTTTGAAATATATTAAGTGAGGTGGAAATAGTTGTGTAGATGGAGCCATAGTGAAGGTTGGGTAAGTTTTACTGAAACCAAAATAATACAATTGAAAGGTTTGACAGAGGTCTGGGAATGAATGAAAATAGTGAATCCAGTTATTGCGAAATCTTCATTCTGAAAACGTTGGTGTCTCTTTCAAAATCAGGGGTTGATTGTAGCGTGTTACATGAAATGGTTTGGTATTGGATGAGTGCAGTGCCAGCAATCAACTGCTTTCTGAAAATAGAGCCATTGAGAATGCTTGAATATTTAACTGATGATGAGATGGTGGGTTGTGGGATGTTGGTGCTAATAGATAATATCACCAGATCCTGGAAAATGTAGGAACGGTCTTGGAGGAGAGCCAGGCCGAAGTAGCAATAGTGATGATTTCCTCAGATATATTTTCATGTTGCTGATTAAGGTGAACACTAAGAAGCACAGGCCAACTTTCAGCAAAATTTACATTGCACTCAAATCCTTTTACTATATAACCATGGACTGTAGCTGTGACCAAATAGATTAGTGCTGTGTCCTTATAACACTTCAGATGCACAGCATTGAACCAAAAGTACTTGAAGCTCATCTGAGCCCCATTTGAAGTGTAGGAACCTAGATAGAGTAAGCTTTGCCCCTGGGTATAAGTAATACTTTTGCCCTTCTGGTGATATTGTGTAATGAAAAGGTACTGCAGTTTACTTAATGTCATTAACATTTTACTTGTTTTTCAGAAATGCTACGATTAGCAAGTAGAATATTATGCAACTGAAGAAAAATGTCAAAGTTCTTCCACAGCACCTTTCTTCAGTACTATTTTTCTGAATATAATTTTTCATTGTCAATAATACTAATGGTTGTGAAATCAGTTCAGTAGTAACCACTAATAGCAACCATTCTGTAAGCGTTGTAAATAGTTTAGTATAGCTCGACATTTAATATATCTTACTGTTAGCCTAATACCAGCCATCAGGTGGAATAGAATATATTAGGATTCATAGTTTTATCTAAATATTAATACTAGTATATGAGCCATCAGGTGTCCAAGTAAGCTTCAGGGTACAGATTTCATCTAAACACCCTATATCTCAGTTTCATATCTAGACCACAGGGGGCCTCCTATGGGTTGTTTGAGGATACCGTGCATTTTTTCCATAGAATTCTTAGAGAAATATTAACTGGTAGTTAGTCTAGGGTGCATATTAACTAATGTTCTAATGCAAGGTATTCTAGTTTGCTTCAGAATGAATCGATGCCATTGTTCATTTTCAGACAGTTTTGGTTTCAAAATATGTTAATTTAATTTTTAGTGAGATTAACAGTAGGTAAATCTGATTAGTCTTGAGCAAATTTTGTGGAGTCCATAATAACTGTCATCCAGCAGTTTATTAGTTTAAAACTATTCATTGATATTGGATAGAAATGTTTTTTCATGATAGTTAGCAATGGATTAGAGAAGTAGGATGTGTAAGGCCTTGTTACCCTTGAAGGGCAGGTATTAAATTATTTTTAGTCATTTGAAGATGATCACTGACAGTCTCAGTTGCTTTAAGCCTTTTATGAGGTCGTTGCTATGCATAAGTTATAGCAAAGTATAGGATGAGTTTTTAATAGCTTTGTGGTCATGCCTTGTCATGTTTTATTTGAAGATTGACACCCTTTTGAGAATAGGGTAATAATGGCTTGGTTTAATACAGTGGGATATCATAGACCAAAGTATTATCATATGTACAGTCTGATCTGAGGTAGAAATATTTCAGAATTTAGTTTAATTTTCTCAGTTTTGACAATTTGCTATAATTTTTAAGTGATAGTCATAACTTTATAAAAAGGTTATCATTAAAAAATGCATTATAGTAAATATTAAACAGAAACAAGTGATTGAAAATTGTTACTACTGCTGTGTGAAGTGCAATGTTGTCACTGGATCTCTGCATATTTCAAGACTCTGCTGCAAGGGCTGTTTAGTCTTGTGTTAACAGGGGTTACTACAGCTATGTGAAGTATTGACTGCTCAGAATTCAAGGTTTTGGTACAGTTGACAAGGGTGGTTAGGTATGTGAAGTAAGATCAGTTTGGAATTGAAAAATGTATGGTTGGGAAACAAGTATTTTAAGCAGAATTAATAAGTAAAAAGCTAAGTCATATTGCAATGTTGCATTGATATATTTTCTAGAAGGATTAAAATCTGACAAGCTATCCTCATTTTCTCCACGAGAACAATGTTTTGCAAGCCTTTATTGTAAAAGTGGATTTCAGTCAAATCTCAGTGGACTATTTCAGTTACAGGAGAGTTGCTATGTTTAAATGTCACTCTCTAGTGAATCCACAAGGCAAGCAAGTTGTGTGTCTCCTAACTGTAAGGTTCTCGTGAAGGGATTGATTTTTTGGAGTAAGATTTCATTAAAGAAGGAAGTAGGACTTGATGTGATTTTAAGGGAATTGATGGAAAGCAGAAGTGAAGATTTTTGACTGGCATTTGAGTTCTGTTATAGATCTTCATACCTTAGGGCTTTGTATGAAACCGTGCAGTCTTCTTCTTCGTTTTAACGTGCTTTTTTCCCATTTTCTATAAGGGGTAAGCACGATGCCTTCTTTACGAAGGACTTTGATTTGGCGTTGGGGTAGGCCGTAGCTTCGAGGATGTAGTCATTGACAGGTAGTAGCAAATCGGTCAAATTTCATATCAACAGAGAAAATTGAATGAAAAGTTTCCTCTCTGCTTGCAAGCAGTCACTTCAGTTATATAGTGTTTTGAGTTCTGTTTGAAGGAAATGTTCTTCTATGTGGTGTTGGCTTGGCAAACAAATGCCTTCAATTTCCCTCCCCAGTTTGGATTGAAAGGTGTTATTCTCAATTTTAGAACTTGCTAAAGCGGCTTCAGTGTCTTGAAATATATTTTTTTCTTGTAGGTTATGGTATAACTCGCTTTATTTTAACTAATGTTTCATGTAATTGTTGTTGTTAGTGGTGTGTTCAAATTTTCATAAGCTGTTAAATTTAAAATTGAACTTGGAAAATTTAGATAATGAGAACCTTTTGTAAAGACCAATTGTAGATATATTTTATTGTAGAAGGACTTCTGTATTTCTGATTACTGCTCAGTTCTCTTCGTCCTCAGCTGCCATTCTGGTTGGGAAGGTAACAATAGAATCAATTATCAGCTGGTTCCTGGCATGATAAAGCAAGGCCTTCTAAAATGAAAGTGAAAGTGGTAGCACCAAATTATTCCCCAAAAGTAGCTGCTGTATAATCCATATTATTGTTCTGTATCCAAAGGGTTGAGAGTTTGGGGAATTAGTGTGAATAATTTCTGTTTCTCCCTCTCACCCTTCTGTCCTCACCTAACTCTATTTTGCAAACATCTTTGGTACACACTACTCCAGGGTCTTTAATTATGCCTCTTGTACCAGCTTTTGCTCATAAAACACCTGGCAGACTTAGAACACAACTTGGAAGCTACGGAACTGCTCAATTTTTGTTCCATAGCAGCAGTTTGTGTATTTTCAAAAGGGCACCAGTTATGATCAGTTACGTAGATTGCGCACTCCAGGTTTTAACAAAGTCCGCATGCTCTCTCTCTCTCTCTCTCTCTCTCTCTCTCTCTCTCTCTCTCTCTCTCTCTCTCTCTCTCTCCTCAAAGTTCCCTTTGCATTATCTTGCATGTAGAAAGAACATCCTTCATTGCATTTTAGAGTTATCCTGCACACTGTGCTTTGCTCAAGTCATTTATTTACGTGCTTTTCTTTTCATACTGTACATTTTGCTTCAGCCCTCTATGTACACTGCACAGGTGCTTTTGCTCTTCATCCCTGCACGGGGACTAAGTACCCTACTCTTTAAAACTCTTCAACTTCATTCTTGAAATTCTCCTCTTTGTACGTTGTCCAGGATCACTGAGGTGGTCAGGGGATGAAATTGTGGTCAAACTTTGGCTGTATAGTTATTTGCATTCATTAAGTTAAGTGATCTTCAAGTTACAGATATTAATGTTTTTGTTCTCCATTTTAAACTGGGTTTCATCTCGTCTTGAAGTCTGAGAGGAGATGCTTGATCGTTAAGGTCGTGAGGGCAGTAAGAGTGAGAGCCTTTTCTGTAAGCAATCTGTAATCTACAAAGAATAAATATGTATTATGGCTTATTGAAGGGATCAAATTTGAAATGCAGAAGTCCTTATAATATACATCCATTTTTTTAGAAAACTGGAGAATTTGTAAACTGTGAACACTGGAAAGAATATAGAGAAAGGACTCAGTCAGCCTTGCAGTGCAGTGCCCTGAAGAGGGAACGTCCTCTGCAGGAGGTAACCAGTCAGTTACAGCCTCGAAGCAGATTCTAAGTGTTGTTTTCTGAGCAGACAGCTGTTTGCCAAGATGGGACAGCCTCTTACTTTGCTTGTGCTTTCCCAGATGTATTTCCAATTTCTCTGTCACTGAAGAATGTTGGTTCTTTTCAAATGTAAACAATTTATGGGAAGTCAAACTGGGTGTTGGGTTGAGGTTGCCTGACTGTTCATTCGTATGACTTCAATTGGACTTGAGAGCAAATGGTTGCTAGACGCTTGTCTTATGAATTGGTGTACAAAGTCCATTGGTTTTTATTGCCAAAATTCTGTTCCAGACATGTTTAATGGCCAAAAATCCTAGCTCATTTTTTCTATGAATAACATGAAGGAAAATCTGCAGTGTTCACATTTCTGCTTTGTTATTGGTTTATTGGATATCGCACACTTTCTCTCACATCTTTTTATAGAAAATTAATCATCTTTTTATAGAAAATTAATCTTTTAATCTCATGGAACAGTGAGAAACAATAAGCAAAAGATTGTTATGATGTATATATTTTAGCCTTTGTGTGATTGATATTGTACCAGACATAATTTGTCCCTTGGGGTCAGTGGATCAATTTTTTTGCATAATTGGTTGACAAGGTCATTTTGATTTTTTGTAGGATACTGTTATGAGATTGGCTTATTTTCATTAAGGATTATTTAGTAAAATTATTTACTACTTTGAAATGCTCCATGCACAGGGCTTCAAATTATTTGAAAATTTTCTAGGAAAAAAATGTTGTGGGTGGGGGGAGGGAAGACTTGTAGAGAATGATTCTCAGAAATTAAAAGTACTGAGTATAATCTATACCTGCTTGATGTCTTAGAAGTTGCACATTAGATAGATCACAATATCTAGCAAGAGTAAAGTCGTCCTGTTGGTTGGGAATGCAACAATACTTTCATTTACATTTCGGACACAGACCATAATTTCCAAAGGGGGTACCAGCATGGGGCCCAAACTCCTTCCTGTCTTAGGTAGATGTTTTGTTCGGTGGCCATTTTAGAAGTGTGTGCATGAAACCTTACAAAGTTCATAACATTGCCAGTAATTAGATAAAAAAGCCGGTGAACATTGTCAGTAATTAGAAAAAACTAGTGTGTTAATTGCAGAGGAATTTCGATGGAGGCCTTTGGCCTAGAATTGATGGAGAAAAAGTGTTTGACCTGTATTTGTAACTTGTAATAATGTGTACATAAAGGTGAGACTGATTTTTGTCTTTTTTATATTTTTGTTAAGGGATTATGATACAAGACTATTATTGCTTTTGTGGACATTTAGGTGTATAGTTGTTACAGCTTTTTCATCTAGCTCCAAAAAGGTCTTGGCAGGCCTTAAGCTGTCTTGGTAACTTGAGAATTCACTAGAATGTCCACTGGTTTTTAGTTGATAGACCTGATCTTGGGCAACTTGATTTATGACACTGGTCCTGCTGTAACTGAGGAGTCTCCTGTTTTTACACTGATGTGCAATTTACTTGTCAGTGAATTCTCTTAAAGGTTATCTTAGTTTTGATCTTCCGGAGTTTCAGAAAGATTGAAATTTACTTATCTGTCTCATACACGATTCAGGATGTCTTTTGCTTGAGGGTGGTTTAGTTTTTGAGTCCTTGCTCGTGATGCAATAAGATTCAAGGTGTTGTTTTACAATGGCAGAGTTTTATGAAAGAAAGGTTGAAGTTTGAGCTCTTATAGAGATGATAAGTTTGGCTTTCGGAGGCATTTGGAAGAGATGGTTTTGATTCTTTTCGTAATAGTAAATTTGTTGTACCTTGATAATCTCCAGCTTGCAATTCTGAGAGGTAGAACAGGATGATATTTTTCATTTGATCAGGGTTGCTTTTTTAATTAAAGGTTTGCAAAGTGTTATGTGAAGGTCTAAGTTTTGACTCAAATTGAAGATTGGTTTATGACACTGGAGTTTGGAATCGTCATCATCTTCCTCAGCATCTTTTCCCACTTCTATGGCGGTTGATGTTGATGACAGCTTTCCTCCACCTGGCTCTTCTGTCAAACACATCGTCCTCTGACAATTGTTTCTCTCTCAAATCTTCTCTAACTACGTCCATCCACCTTCGCTTCAGTCTACCACTCGCTCTCCCACCAGGCAGCACCTCCATCTGCATCACTCTCCTTCATACATGTGTGTCATCCCTTCTCACCACATGGCCATACCACTCCAGTCTTCTTTCCTGGGCCTTATTTGATAGTTCTATGACTTCAGTAGTTCCTTTTATTTTCATTGGTGATCCTGTCCATTTTTGTTACTCCACACATCCACCTGAGCATTTTCATCTCTACCACATCCAATTTCTTCTCTTGCACTCTCTTTGCCGGCCATGTTTCTGCTCATACATCAAAGCTGGTCTCACTACTGTCTTATACACTCTTCCTTTAACCTTTATGTTGATTATGTGGTCACACAAAACACCTGACATCTTCTCCAATGTTTCCATCCAGCCTCCACTCTGGGTGTTATTTCTACCTCCAAATTTCCATCACCAGTCACTGTTGAACCAAGATACTAAATTTTTCTGCTCGGTTCAACCTTGTCCCTTCCATACTAATCTCGGAGTCTTGATCTTCATTAAAACTTGGGTATTCAGTCTTCTTCTACTGATCTTTAAACCTCTGTGTCTTCCAGTACCTTCCTCCATTGCTCTAGTTTTGACTCCGCTGCCCCTGTTGGTGCTGCATAACACGAGGTCATCAGCAAACAACGTGTACCTGGGGGATTGATCTCGTGTTCCTTGAGACAGCACATCCATTTTCAAGTCAAAAGGATATGGACTTGAAGCAGATCCATTCAGTTAACCTAACATTGCTTGTAACCTGCGTTTTTGATCCTTCGTACATATCTTAGCCCAGCCTCACGTACTGAATTGAATATATAATTACCGAATTGATTATATAGTTAGTGAATTATATAGTTACTGAATTGGTTATATAGTTACTGAATTGATTATATAGTTATACTAAATTGATTATATGGTTACTGAATTGATTATATAGTTATACTAAATTGATTATATAGCTGCTAAATGGAATTTATAGTTAAAAAATATTAAAGTACTTATAAAGGCATTTGCTAAGAACAGATTTTTCTGTAACTATGCAACTAAACTTCCATTCAAGCAAAGAATGTCAGTGATTGGCAGAGATTTTGCTTCAAAATGGAAGACCATTCCGCACAATATATAAAAAAAATTTACCATTTGCCCCAGGGGGCCTGGTGGTCGGAGGCACTTAGGAGGAAGGAGTTCCTACTTCACCAGGACAGACAACCTTCTGTCAACAAACCTGGTCCTTTCACTTTCTGTCAAATTCCCTCCTGCCCCCAAAACCACTGAGAAAGTGACACCCCCCCAAAATTTCTTTGAATGGTTTTTGGAGGACCAGTTATTGGTTTATCTGAGAAATTGGCAACCCCTCTTCCACCTGCTTTGCTGAGAGAGAGATTCTTTTATAAGCCTGGTGGTCAATTTTGATCAGCGTAGAGATTCACCTTCATTTCCAGGGGCGTACGAACAATAGACTCCGCCTTCCTAGGTATTGCCAGAATTAGTCTTTGAAATATCCTTATAAATCTCGTAATTTGCTTGAATTCATTCATACTTTGGTACAAATTTTATGAATATACACTAAATATTAAATTCCTAATTAAATAATTAATTTATTGTAATTTGTAGAGCAAATAATAATAGAAAAAGAATAGTTTTTCTTAGACACGTAGGAGAAGAGGAGACTGGCAATGCTGTCAATATTTGCCAATAGATAGATAGACAGATAGATAGATAGATGGCATTAGCAAAGTTTTTTAAGTGTTGAAAATGTAAACCTGTAGTTTCAGTGGCTAATATATATTTTATGTTTTGGCTTCCTATAAGTTTCCCTTACATTATTGTATTCCTTCATTACTGTGTAATGTAATTTTGTCAAAGTGATTTTAATATCCTGGTTTCAATGGAAGTGATTCATTAGACGAGGAAAGGATTTATTTGTAACTATGTAGTCCTTAGTTTCCCAAATCCTGGTTACAGTATTTTTCAGAACTGGGACATTGCTATCTAAGAGACTTCTTATAACTTCATTTGGACAGATTTGTACTTATCAGTCATCATTGCTTTCAATGAACAACAAACCTTTCATTATATTTATATATTATGTACTACTTAAAGCTTCCTTAATTCTGATCACCTTTTGGTATTGGTTCAAATCATGTTGAGGTAAGACATTATCTAAGAGAATTAAAATAACTTAATTTGCACATATTGTATTTGTACTTATCAATCATCATTGCTTTACTTTTAGAGCAAAATTTTGTTATATACTTTGTATATAAGGAATTTTTAAAGGTTAAAAAATATTGGCAAGTCATATTGAAAACATCATGCATTGATTTCAGATTGTGTGTGAATACTGTACACAGCTGCTTAATTAAGTTGATATTATGTGGGAAGACAGTTACTACATATATATATTGTTTGTTCCTTTCAGGATGATAATTTGAGGCAAATCCTCTGACTCCAGAATCCTTGATGGCTGACATGACAGAGAGCTCCCTGGCTGGACACTCAGGAGCTGAAGGTGGAAGAATCTCATCAATAATTATGGTGTTCACAAATGGCTGTTGATTCTTCTTCAGGGCTTATTGTTGCAAGGTAAGAAAGACTGCTTTTGTTTTCCAGTCATGAGAACAGTGGCAGAAATTGCCTTTATGGGGTCATATTATTATTAGTGAGATGGATGGTGATGGGTTACTGATAATGGTGATGATGGTGCGTTATTTACCCTAAGTGTATCCATTTTTTTTTTTTTGGGGGGGGTAAATTTGGGGAGGAGGACACTTTATGCTTCATACTTCAATATTTTGGATTATTCACATGAATTTGAAAGAATTTTTAGACCTTCCTAAACAAATTTGGAGTGTAGTAATTTGGAATTATGATCTGATAAGTTTTTCATGTGTTAGCTGCTATCAGATAACTTCTGTACCCACAAGATAAACTCTGTGTGTGTTGAGCAGTGTTGACTTTGAATCTCTGCAGAATCTAGGGAGGCCCAGGAACCAGGCTACACATAGTGTGTAGAAAGAAGCACAGCTGGATAGGTACCATTAGCTGTGAAAAGAGTGATAGATACTACCACAAGTTACTGGGAAAATAAACAGGGTAAAGCCTTAATGGTTATGTAGGCACACTGTCAGCATCAAATTGAACGTAGCTTACCCCACAGAAGAGTCAGTAGATACCAAAATGACCAAACCTAACCTAGAACACAGTGACCTCTCAAGCCTTGGCTGAAACCTGGGACTTCTTATTTCTTACGAAGGGGAAGGGATGGATTAGTGGAGTTATTTGACAAACCTTTCTTAAGTTCATTGCTGCGTCTTTAGGTACCTTGGAAATCGTGTAATAGTCATTTTTTGTGCGACCTTGATTTTGTTTCACATTCAAATATGATGTTGCCTGAGGATATTTCATATTCAGTGATGAAATTCGACAGTGACAGTACTACTACAAGATAAGACCCAAAGGAGTTGACATAGAGTGGTCATGGGAACTTGGAAGCTTTTGGACTTCGGAACATTTTGAGGGACTGAAGAATTAGCCCACAGCTTCAAGTATGGCTACAGGCATAGAAGAAGGGTAGCCATTACGAACTAGACACTTTGCTATGCAAAGGTTTGCTTGGTATTATCATGTGGTGGCAAATAGTATTTCTTAAGGAAAAGTGTAGGATCTATTGGTGCCAAATTCTTCAGCCCTGGAATGACTTGAGGAGACATTCTGGGTTCTTGCCTGATGTTTAGACTGATCAAAGTATGACTAGGCAGGACAGCCTTAGTATTCAGTTCATATCATGAAGTAACATCACAGTCAGGGTAATGAATTTAATCCCATATTCAGGATATTTTTTAAAAACTGGGCTAATAGAATATTACTTGTTCATTATATCCTGTACTTAATGAGCAATTTATTGACCAAATATAGTGGTAAGTGATACTTTGAAGTTTTAGCAAAATTTTCAGTGAATTTCAGTACTCTGCTCTGGACAGCACGAAGACTGTCTTTACTGTTGCCAAAAATACATTGAAATTTTAATTTTATATTTTATATTAAGTTACTTGAAGCCTTGTGCATGCAGTGAAGGAAATCGATTAGCTCTTGGTTTTATTGTGTTTTCGGAAGTTCCCAGTCAGTCAGGTTGCTGATAGAGATGATGTGCTTAATGGGACTTGCAGCAAAATGATTGTGTAGGCTTTATACCTCCTCACAAAGACCAATTACTCAAAATATACCTTTGCTGTAGCTGTAGCCCATATGACTGTAGTCAATGAGAATCTGATATATAAAGCCTTTGTCAAAATGTTTTCTCAGAAAAATGAAATTGTATTATATAATGACATAATTTTGTGACTAGGGAATGTCGTCAACATAAATGGGACCGTCTAATAAAAAGCAAAATATTGTCAGCTAGATTTTGGGATTGTTGCAGTCTAAAAATCAAAATGATTTCAATCATTCTGAGATGATATCTGTAGCTTCCTAAATAAAGAGTTTATTTTGAGTACCTGCTGATATACCTTGAGAATTGTAGCTTCATCCAATTGATCACATCAAGTGTGTCACTGGTAAACCATTATCTTTCACCAATATCAGATAGTCAAAGTTGAATCATTTTTCAGGATGATTCTCCAATCTAGAAGTGACTTTATGGAACACACACAGCAAGTTTTGGGATTATGTATGGCCAAGTGAATCTCCACTCAAGATCTTCAGTTAGGACCACCCTTGTCACTATTTATCAGAACTGCCCAATCATCTCAGCCTCACTCGAACCTTTCACAGATGCAAGATGACCCCTGGAACTATCAATCTTCAGCCTCACTAATTTAATTTAAGGTAAGGGAAAATTTTGCTGCGTATTGGTATTCAACATCCCAAGGTAAGGTCAACCCCAGCCTAGGATGAATGATGCAAATGTGGCTTGAAGGTAAGACACCTTATCTAGCTTAGGATAGAGAAAGGACCTTAGGATGTGTTGTTAAGGATCCAGTGCACAGTGAATCCCTCCTGAACCAAGCTAGGGCTGGATAGTAGATCCTTTGAGGGTTGAATAAGTAGGAAAGAATGTATTAGTCAGGGGTGGTGGGTGTTCTGGGGAAGAATAATCCGATCAACATTGGTTGTCCCAATTTAAGTTAGGTTATGGCAAGATAAACTGTGTAGGCTTCAAGTGAAATTGGTCTCTAACCTATATATAAACATCATGTGAAATTGGCCTATAACTTCTTTACAAACAAGAAGTCACTGGCCTATAACCATCATTTTCCTTGACTGTGAAGTCTATAGTCATTGTCATAATCTTAGAATGTGTTACAATATGAGAGAAAGGTGGCTATACAAATATGATAGACAGGTGATGCAAAGTGTCCAGCAATGAGACTGAAAGTAGGCTGCAGCACTTTTAATAGGTTTATACAAATACTATTTGTGCAAGAAACTTTTTTTTTCTTTCATCCTGTGTGTTACAGGGTACCTGTGATCAGCTAAGTATGCAGGGAATATTTTCATTTAAAGTCATTAATAGACATTTGGTAGTTACCGTTCTTCTTCCATAAGATTTTGTGGCTAATTAATATAACTTCAAATCAGTTGTCTTCAATTTGTTCAAAAAATCATTTCAAAGCAGTTAACTTTGAGACTTCTCAGTGTCACTTCAAACTTAGTCCTCGGTATTATTTGAATGTTGTCAGATAGTGTCACTTCAAACTTCGTCATCAGTTTTATTCCAAATGGATGTTAACTTTCATTGGTAAAGTTTTTTAAAAGAATTATTCAGCGTTTGCACACATTCACCATTTTCACAAGTCTTATTTGAGCACAGGGTCATGTTTCACACTGAATATTTCAGTCCTAACTTGTGACGTATTCAGCTTAATTACAAAAATGAATTGAAGTGTATAGTTTATTACACATTCAGAAAAGTCTTCCTTCCCTCAATACTAGTGCAGTATTGATCTTTCTTTTCTTGTACACTTTCAATATATTGAAACAATTTCTATAATGGTAGTCAGCAGTGACAGTCACTAGCGATAAATGAATGTCTGTTGTATAAATAGTTTGAAAATATAGGCAGTAATAATTTTAACTGTTAAAAATATTGATATAAATTCAGTGCCCGTACAATTGATGATAATGTAAAGTCACCAATTCGGCGCCAGGATAGTGTTTCGGCGGCGCCATTAATTAAGTCTCCGCTGAGCTTGTTTTCTTTGGTGACTTCCCGTTTTCTTCAAGCTCAATTAGTCACGCCTAAAACGTGCCAGGTCACGCATTTTAATCATTTTTACTTTATGGTATTTATACGAATGTCACACATTGTGTATCACATGTTTCTTCATTCACAGGCATCAAGACTGTATCTATATTGTAACTCTGTATATTTCGTATTGTAATTCGTACTCGTTCACTGCATATTATTGTTTATTGTTTCGACCTCAGGTCACAGTCAATTCCATTGTCTCTCACGGCCCGGCGTCAGTCGGCCGCAATATAAGCCGCCTGGATCTGTAATAAATCAGCAGTAACCTTTACCTGCTCGTTTCTTTGACACCTTACAGTGGTGACCCCCGGAGTATCCCGGAGCCATTAGCGAACTCACACGGCGACTCAGTCTTGGCTCCAGGATTTCTCCAAAAAACGCTCTTAGCGGCCTAAACACGGCGCTGTAACCAGCGTTTGAGCGTGCTGACTCTCGTCGGCGTACCCCACCAGCGTCACTAGCGGAACCACACGGCGCACGAAAGTGCGTACTGACGCGAGTATCCCACTCCAGTAAGGGGTCAAAGGAGCGAGCATGGACGCGGATATCCCCTCCTTCATGCAGTTAAACGCGGACCCCGCGGACTCCGAGGTTTACCTACCTCCCATCGCAACCGCGCCCGCCCCCGCATCGAGGCCCTCCCGCAACTCCACACCAGCGCCCCGAACACACGACGGCCGGGCAACACAATCGCGGGCCGCCCTCACCCTAAAGCTGCCGCCGTTTACGCAGGGGAACCCATCGAGGTGGCTGCGCAGGGTGGAGAGCCACTTCAGAATCGCGGACCTCACGGACGAAATCCTACAGGCCGACACAGTGCTCAACGCCCTTCCGGAGGACGTGTACAACAAACTCATCTCGCGGGTACCCGAAACACTCACCCTCACATACAGCACCACAAAAAAGTTCCTCCTCGAAGCTTGCTCCCTGCCCATCGCCGAGCGGGCCGCCCGTGCTATCGACCTTGCCAATAATCCACGCCACGACCTCAATCCAAGAGACGCTTGGGGCATGGTCGTAGATCTCCTGTCAACACCAGTCTTGGGTGGCACGAACAAGCGGCAGGAGATAAGCTTCGTATGGGAAATTTTCCTTCGCCAACTCCTCCCGGAAGTACGCAACCAGATCGCTCACCCCTACACCATGCCTGTCGAGGACCTCATAGAGGCGGCACAACACCTCACAGACTCCATCAAGGCTTCACAGCGGCTAAAACCGGCCACTCAGCCGGTCAGCTCCGTCCAGCCTGAAGAGGACGTAGAGCAGCCCGTCAACGCCATCGCCAACAGACGTCCACCGAACCACAGTAGACGATGGTCCCCGGGTTTCTGTCGCTATCACAAGTGGTTCGGAAAGGACGCCCGAAACTGCCTGCCGCCCTGCTCGTTCAACCGTTCAAAAAACGGGGGTGGCGGCGGCCAGCAGGACAGGCCGCCATGGCAGCCGAAGAACCCAGGGCCTCAAAAACAGTAGGTTTCTACGTCCGCGACACCGTCTCCGGCAGGATGATGCTGGTCGACACAGGAGCCTTTAAGTCGGTCTTCCCAGCATCCAGAGAGGACCGCAACCAGACACCAGACCCGGCCGCCTTCCTGACGGCCGCCAACGGAACCCCCATCCTCTCCTACGGCACCAGGCTCCTGTCGATCTCCATCCTTGGCCAGA
This sequence comes from Macrobrachium rosenbergii, assembly GCA_039081455.1. Classification (NCBI taxonomy): domain Eukaryota; kingdom Metazoa; phylum Arthropoda; class Malacostraca; order Decapoda; family Palaemonidae; genus Macrobrachium; species Macrobrachium rosenbergii. The sequence goes on from JANJGK010001271.1 coordinate 42,318, forward strand.
GTTACTCCTGGGACTTCATCGTCGCGGATGTAGGAACCCCACTCCTGGGGGCCGATTTTCTGGCGCACTTCGGCCTGCTAGTCGACGTGGGGCGCAAGCGCCTCCTCGATACCGACTCCTGCCGGTCTCTCCCGTTAACGGCGGGACCCAGACCCACCATCAGCGCCGTCGCCCCCCACCAGTACGCACACCTTCTGTCGGAGTTCCCTGAGGTGTTTAAGCCCGAGCTTCGCCAAGTCCCCGGGGCCCCAGCCAAGCACGGCATATACCACCATATAGTGACTAAAGGGCCCCCGACACATGCGAAGTTCCGCAGGCTTCCCCCTCAGCGCCTTCAGGAGGCGAAAAAAGCATTCGCGGAGATGGAACGGATGGGCATCTGCAGGAAAGCCTCCAGTCCATGGGCCTCCCCCCTCCACATGGTGCAGAAACCGGACGGCTCCTGGAGACCCTGCGGCGACTACAGGCGGCTCAACATCGCAACGGAGCCCGACCACTACCCTCTGCCCAATATGCAAGACCTCACGGCCTCCTTTCACGGGGCCAAAATATTCACTAAATTGGACCTTCTTAAATCTTATTTTCAGGTACCTGTTGCGCCAGAGGACATACCAAAGACAGCCATCATCACGCCCTTCGGGTCCTATGTGTTCGCCTTCTCCACCTTCGGGCTGAGGAACGCCGGGGCCACCTTCCAGCGGCTCATGGACAGCATCCTGGGGGACCTAAAATTCTGCGTCTGCTACGTCGACGACATTCTCATATTTTCCAGGTCTCACAGCGAACACCAGAGGCACATCAAAGCAGTCCTCCAGCGCCTCCAAGAAAACGGCCTCGTCGTCCGTTTTGACAAGTGTACCTTCGGCGTCCAGAAAGCAGAGTTCCTGGGTCACGAGGTATCTCCGACAGGCGTCCGCCCTCTTACATCGAAAGTGGCAGCCGTAGCAAAGTTCCCGACACCCACCTCCATCAAGGCCGTCCAGGAGTTCCTTGGGATGGTAAACTTCTACAGGCGCTTCATCCCCGGGATCGCGCACACCACGGCCCCCCTGACGGAAGTCCTAAAAGGTCAACCGAAGTCCCTGTCTTGGGGACCCAGCCAGCAGCAGGCCTTTTCCCTGACGAAGGCCGCCCTCACCAAGGCAACCGCCTTGGCACACCAGGATCCCAAGGCTCCCCTCCAGCTGACGACAGACGCCAGTAACGTTGCCTGCGGTGCTGTTCTGGAGCAAATCATCAACGGCGCCCCCCAGCCCATCGCCTTCTTCAGCAAGAAGTTCAATCCCGCAGAGTCCCGATACAGCACCTTCGACAGGGAACTCTGCGCGATGTACCGCGCAGTTCGGCACTTCAAGTTCCTCCTGGAGGGGACGCCCTTCACAATCTTCACAGACCACCAGCCACTGGTTCACGCTTTCACGAAGCAGGGGGACGCATGGTCTTCCAGACAGCAGCGCCACCTCTCAGCCATAGCCGAATTTACCTGTTCCGTCAGGTACCTACCCGGCAAGAAAAATCCCGTAGCAGACGCCCTCTCCAGAGTCGAGTTGAACGCAGTGCAGCTTGGTGTAGATTACCAGGACCTTGCCAGAGAACAGGCCGCTGACCCAGAAACCCCAGCATACCGCACCGCCATCACATCCCTCAAGTGGCGGGACGTGACCCTCGCCCCCGGAGGCCCCAGCCTGCTCTGTGACATCAGCACAGGCCAGCCCCGCCCTTTGGTTCCAGCCTCACGCCGCCGCCAGGTATTTGACATCATCCACGGCCTCTCACACCCCTCCGGCAGGACCACGGCCAAACTGCTTTCAAAAAAGTTCGTCTGGCACGGGGTGCAAAAGGACGCCACAGCCTGGGCAAAACAGTGCCTGCAGTGCCAGACCAGTAAAGTGGGTCGTCACACGCAGTCGGGGGTAGGCGAGTTCCCACAGCCAGGGCGCCGCTTCGGCCACATCCACATCGACGTCGTCGGGCCCCTTCCCCCATCAGGCGGATCCAGATACCTCCTCACGGTGGTAGACCGTTCGACGAGGTGGCCCGAAGCCACGCCCATGCAAGAAGCCACCGCCAGCGCGTGCGCCGAGGCCCTGCTCTCCAGTTGGGTTAGCCGCTTCGGCGTCCCGGACCACATCACAACCGACAGGGGCCCCGCTTTCCTCTCCGAGCTGTGGTCTGCCCTGGCTCAACTGCTGGGAACCACGCACCACACCACCACAGCGTACAACCCAGCGGCCAACGGCCTGGTTGAACGGTTCCACAGGTCCTTAAAGTCATCCCTCATGGCCCGCTGCACCGCCGAGGACTGGAAACATCAGCTGCCGTGGGTCCTCCTCGGGTTGAGGACCGCCCCCAGAGCCGACGGCACCCCATCCGCAGCTGAACAAACCTATGGGGAACCCCTCGTGGTGCCGGGAGAGCTCGTGACGGGTGATCGCCACTCCCCATCTCTGCAGAGGCTCCGCGACGTGGCCGGCAAGTTCGCCCCTTGCAGGCGCTCATACATCAACAGAGCAACCACCTTCGTGCCGCCACAGCTGTCATCCGCCACCCACGTCTTCGTCAGAGTCGACGCCGTCCGTCCACCACTAACTAAGCCCTACAGGGGACCCTTCCGCGTGCTGGAGCGGAACAGCAAGGCGTTCCGGCTGGCACTTCCAGGCAAGGACGACTGGGTTTCCATAGACCAGCTAAAGCCCGCCTTCCTGTCGGAGAGTCCCGGCAGCGTCGCAGCACCCCTTCCGCCCAAACGCACTCCAGCACGCCCTCACCACCGCAGGCGCGGCCGCCCCAGGAAGGGACCGCCCAAACAGCAGCCTCACAGGCGGGAGACCCCTCAGTTATCCTCAAGGAGCCGCGGCACCCTTCAGCGTCCCACCAGGTACAGGGATTAATCAGACGCGTCCCTCGTCTTGGGGGGGGAGTATTTGTAAAGTCACCAATTCGGCGCCAGGATAGTGTTTCGGCGGCGCCATTAATTAAGTCTCCGCTGAGCTTGTTTTCTTTGGTGACTTCCCGTTTTCTTCAAGCTCAATTAGTCACGCCTAAAACGTGCCAGGTCACGCATTTTAATCATTTTTTACTTTATGGTATTTATACGAATGTCACACATTGTGTATCACATGTTTCTTCATTCACAGGCATCAAGACTGTATCTATATTGTAACTCTGTATATTTCGTATTGTAATTCGTACTCGTTCACTGCATATTATTGTTTATTGTTTCGACCTCAGGTCACAGTCAATTCCATTGTCTCTCACGGCCCGGCGTCAGTCGGCCGCAATATAAGCCGCCTGGATCTGTAATAAATCAGCAGTAACCTTTACCTGCTCGTTTCTTTGACACCTTACAATAAAGACTTATGAAAAAAAATCTTCTTATAGCCTGCATATAGTGATAGTTCCTTGGACCTCTTCCCAAAAAATGGCTGTGAATGAATGTTTTTTTTTGGCAGACAGTGGAATGGAAACAGGCAAATGAAACTAAAATAGCACATTTGTTAATGTTTAAAAATCAGGAAACAATCTTTAACTTAATTACAGACATTTAATTTCAATTATTTCTTCATGAATTTTGTTTTGGATAATTTTTTCTAACCTCAAACCAATGACCTTTTTTGTTCCAGTAAAATTAAAAAACCAAATTTAGCAAGTTTCTATGTAAAAAATACTTCAGCCCTACTTTATTATTTCAGAAAATAATAATTACAATTTACTGTAAAAAAATTTCTGTAACATGGAATAACATACTCATCAATTTATACCACTTGGTAATATTTCATCTAATAAGTGAAATAAACAAGAACTACACAAAATAAAATTTCACCTGCAAAAACTTTTATAAATACCAAAGTGGATTATAATAATCAGAAAGAATAACAACTCAAGTTTCCATCTACAGCTTGCCTGATGCCTCTTCATGGATATATACTGACCACCTCAAACTTCAAGATGTGTTGCTGTGAGGGAGTGAGCTGGCTACAATGCCTGGTTAAATTTCAACCTATAGCCATTACCTAGAACAAGGAAACAAGTATCAGAGAAAATTAATGACTGCAAACAACAGGCAACTAACCACAACCTCCTATTTTCTTTCTGAAGCAGCTCGAAGAAGAACATTAGCATCTTGTTGCCATCTATAAGAGAGATGTAAATAGTAATGATGTATAATTGCTCTTCCAAAGCTGCACAATGATGAGTGGGAGACTAATCTTGATGTGAGTTTCCCTCCACAGTAACAACATTAGACTGACGTGTTGCCTTCCTTCTTCAACAATGTTCTGCTATTTACATTATGTGTATTTTAGTCTCTGCTCTGTTATGAGGATGAGATTTTTCCTAACTCGAGTGTTCTTCCAATCTTTCCTGACTTGAATGATGATATTATCTGAGTATCTGACTTGATAACATGACATGAACTAGACACTGTTGAAGAATGATGATTGTAACAGATGCTGATGCTCTTCTTCCAGCTGCTTTTGTAGGAAAATTATAGGTCTTGGTTGGTTGGCTGTTGTTTGCAGTCAAGTCTAGTCTTTTTAAGCAATGGCTGGAAGAACACTCACATCACCAAAGTCAGGTTAAGGCAGTTTCCCAAGTTCGTGTCACTCTTCAGTAGTGGCTGGAAGAACACTCCCCTCAGGTTAGAACTAATCTTCTTTGTTCTTCAGAGGTGGGTAGAGGAACCCTCAAGTCAGGTGAAGTCTTGTCCTCGTTGTCCTTCAGCAGTGGCTGGAAGAATACTCAAATCAGGTCAAGTTCTCATTCTCCAGCAGTGGGTGGAGGAACACACGTCTCCTTTAGTCTAATCCTCGTCGTCCTTCAGCAGAGGCTGGAAGAACACTCATGTCAGGTTAAATCAAGTCCTTGTTGTCTTTCAATAGAAATTTTAAGTTATGCAATATAATTTAACAATTACTAAATCCTGTTCATTCTGTATTCCATTTAAATTACTTAATAACTTATGTAACACTAGCATCCCGTTATCATAATAAAATTTACTGTCAAATATTTTTCTTTATCAAATATTCTCAAGTATTTTTCTATCAAATATTCTCAAGTATTTTTCAATTAAAATATTTTTCAATTACTCTACATAGGTTAAAAGATACATTGATAACATCGAGTATGGAAATAAAAGGACAAATTGAGATAAAGCAAAACAATATGGTAATCAATTAATAAACAAGATAGCAAATAAAAATAGATGGTAACCAATAAATAAACAAAATAGGTATACAATTTGGAGATATAAATCAACATCATTTATATGCCTAACACGGCAGAAATACTTGGGCAGTCGGGTATTGCATTTTGAAAAGTAGCATTGTATAGAGAGGCTGATGTGGCATCAATCATTTACCTAACGAAAGTTTTGAATGTCAAAAGTTAGAAAACAGAGAAAGAGCTGTGACACACCTTGCAGCAACCACTCTCAGAAGCAAAGAAAACCATCAGTGTGTTTCTTCAGCAATATCTGCAGGATATTCAGACATGAATGGCTGAAACCTACAAAAGACTTTAGTAACATGATTCTTGACAACTACTGAAGACTGCAGCAGCATGTGGCTGGCACTAGTGCCACCACCTCTGAGACATCCTGTGACCAACAGACACCAGGGGAACAATACGAAGGTTTCTGTTAGCATTCATCACACATTCTTTTTTGTATTCAAGGCACACGAGATTCTGATGAAAGCAAATCATTTCTCCCATGGGAGAGCTTTGACAGGACTACAATGCTAAAAAATAAGTCAAAGGTACAACAATAAGTAGAGAGAGAGAGAGAGAGACTTTAGTATCAGTTCTTGTTAAGAGCAAGTTAAGCTTCGTCCCATACTAACATCAGTTGCTTTTCCTTTCTACATCTCCATTAGACTAGCAACAACTCCTTTTTGTACTGAAAGGGGCCTGAACTCCAACAAGAGTAGAATTCGAATTGCCTGCATACTGTCCAATTCATATTCTAGACCAACAATTATATCAAGGAAACTTCCTCTACAATCCAGGTGCCTGAGATAATGAGGTCTAAGATCATTAAAAATACTACCAAAAAAATATCTGTTGTTGATTGTTTACATATAAAAAAAAGTCTCATTAGAATAACTTTGTGAGGTGTCCAGTGTCTCAACTGAAGTCACTTCATTAATTAAAACTTATAAAAGATCAAAGGCAACTGTTCTCAGATCCTACCTGTGGGATTCAACCCACCAGCGTTACCACAGACAGTGGTACACAACTGCACCTCACAACCTTTTCCACAATGTTTGCCCAACAAGGAAATACCCAAAAAGCAAGAAAGTCAAAATAAAGGAGTCAGTGCACAAAAAGCAAAGTAAAACGAAGCCTTCAAGGGCTGCAACATCAACTGAGAACTGAAATTGATAAAAAAAAATATGGTAGTAAAAAAGGACAGTCTAAGAACAAAGCAGTTAATTTCATGGTAATCAACGAATCAATTAATTATCTGTTTAGTGCTGCCACTAAGTATGGAAAAGAGCATCACGGACTGGTGAAGGCCATGGCATAAAGGCTATGATACAACCCAAGATTTGACAACATGGTTATATAGCCACTACCTAGCACAGCGCAACTAAAAAAGGCATCTACAAAGTCGTGGCTACGCAAATATCGGCATGTACGCTCCATCCACTCGCGCATTGCAAAACTGAAAGGGATTTAGGATGACATTTATGTTTTAGACCCCAACTACCCTTCCATTATTCCCACTCGCAGAAAGATGACAAAGTAACAAGTGCCTTTCATCCATTCTTGTTCCATGAAAGTGAACTTCACAGACTATAAACAGCCAAGGTAAGAATAACTCTCAAAGAGGAAGAGATGTATTCCAGCAATTCAGGAAGAGCTGTCCAGAGCGTGTTTCTGCTCTCTCAAACAGCAGCACTGAACATGTGGTCTCTCTCTCTCTCTCTCAAGAACAACTGAACTTACAAACAAACAAAATTCCTCTGAACTCCCAATGAAACTCTTTCAACCAGTTTGAGGTTGTTATCAAAGAATGGAATGGCTCAGATTTTAGCCATTTTCAAGTTATTACAAAAAGCTAAGCTGAACCTTGAAATTTAAAAATGACACATGGAGTACTAGCAACAAGGAGTGTCATGTGTAAAGGCTCCCAGCTGTTTAAATGATAGAAATGAACCTTGAAACTCATCAGCGACACATGGAGTACGAGTAAAACTCCTCAGAATGGAAGCACAGGCCCATATGAACAATGAAATTAAAAAATGACACTTGGATCTTTAGCAACAAGAGTACCTTACGTGAAGACCCCTAGCTATACAGTTGATAGAGATGAACCTTGAAATGACAAAAAAGACACAAGGAACACTAGTCAAAATGTCCTCAGAATGAAGGAACATGGCTAAATGAACCCAGATTCCTTGGGAACAAAGTAACTTTCACAAAGCAAGACTGAAAACAGCTGAAAGAAAAGCTCTCTTGAGAGGAGTCAAAATACAGGTGTCAATTTCACTCCTCTCTGAAAACTCCTCCTCACATCTTCAGGTGTTGAATTTGTACACAAGAAAATAGTTCAGGGTTTGGTAAAGCAGATGGTTGTATTTGCAGTAACAATGGGTCAGCCAGGGAGAAGCTACTTGGCTAAGATCATTTAGGACAAAAATAAATTCCATGTAGACGGCTAAAGTATTTGCCTTATTGCTAACACTGTTCCAATTACCTCTGACATGTGAAAACCGAAAACTTCAGCTGCAAATGTCGAGTTCGATGGTCAGAACATGAAGCATTTTCTTGGCAATGCCACAGTTTTGTTATACTTGGCTAAATGCATCTTCAAGTGGGAGTGTGGTCTACAGGTAATCCTTTTAGAATCTTCTGTGCATCTATCTGATGACATCCTGGAAAGAGAAGAGACACATATAAGCACAGCAGAAAAGGAACTCTCACAAACAAACACTGGACTGAAGACCATTAACTTGCAGAATAAGTAAAACAAAAAACAAAAAATGTCTGACATTCAAAATACACACAATCTTCGCCTAAATGCAATACTACAGTCAATTTACTCCAGTAGATAAAAACTGCTCAGATGAGGACTTCCCTTCTACATGAAATCACCCGAGGAAAACAATGGCAAATACAAAACCATACAAACATTTCACGTTACCTACCTGACAACTGCTGCGGTCAAGTGGATAACGTGACCTCATTCTGATACTCTGGATGAGGGTTCAAATCCTGTTACAGATATCAGAATGACTTCACATTCTTCCATTTCGATCTAAGGCTTGTTAGTGACAACAGTATCCAAAATGTGTGGTGACACTGAGAAGCTAAGATTTTGGTCATTGTCTTAAAGGCAAGTGTCCCTATAACATTGACAATCAAATATCTTTCCTTTACTTTACTTTCCATCAATTTACTCTCTTCCACTTTGCTGTTCAGCTTCTTTAACCTAACTGTACTCCAATTTACGCCTTTCGTGGAAAAGCAATACCTTTGTGAGAACCTTACAAGGAGAGAGATATGGAAGACTCACTTGTCTCAACAATTTAAAAATGGCAGTTAATTAAATAGCAACTATCCGATAGCTAAGGAGTCCAATAGAATTCAGCTTTCATAGCAAAAGTCTGAAAAATACTTAGTGCTCTGGTCAAGAAAATATTAGCACGTTCTCAAGATGGACTGAATCGTTTCGGAAAGGCTGGAGTATCAATGTCACATTAAGATGAACAACCCCTGCTCATAACTGAGAATGCTCATTAATAAATATAGCACAAACATCCTTGTCAAACTTCATGAGTTTATTTATTCATATATATAAGAAGCCATTATTAAGAATACCTAACTTCCTTTACATCAACATTCTGAATCTGAGCTTACTTATAGATTAATTTAACTAAAATACATTTTGCAAAAAAAAAAAAAAAAAAAAAAAAAAAAACGACCCTAAAAGTAACAAACTCTATTTACCTAAAATGTGTTTTGCAAAAAAAAAAAAAATACATGACCCTAAAAGTAACAAATTGAATTTACCTGAAACATATTTTACAAAAAAAAAAACAAAAAAAAAAAACCACGACCCTAAAAGTCACTAATTGAATCCGCCTGAAATATGTTTTGCAAAAAAAAAAAAAAAAAAATAAAACACATGACCCAAAGAGTAACAAATTGAATTTGCCTAAAATATGTTTTGAAAAAAAAAAAAAAAAAAAAAAAAAAACCCTAAGAGTGACAAATTGATTTTGCCTAAAATATATTTTGCAAAAAAAAAAAAAAAAAAAAAAAAAAAAAAAAAAAAACATGACCCTAAAAGTCACAAATTGAATTTACATAAAATATGTTTTGCAAAAAAAAATTACTAAAAGTAACAAATTCAATTCAAGTGCCAAACTGCCCTTGAAAATTAGTTTTGAATTTCAATTTACATATTATAAGAGTTGACATATTCATGTACATAAGCCATTGTTAACAATACTCAACTTTCTCTAAATTAAAATCTGAATGAGAATCTACTCACAGATCTATTTACCTAAAATATGTTTTGCAAAATACCACAACCCTAAAAGTAACAAATTTAATTGGAGTTTACTTACTAAATCTTGTGCCTGAAATACAAAATATCCCCTCACAATAACACAATTCCAATTTGGACCCTTCACATCCCAGCAGTGTCTTGAAATATGCAGAGATGCCGTGACAATACTCCCCCTGAGAAGTGATAATATTCCCCCTGAGAACAAACTCCTACGTAGTTACAATAACCTTTCAATTACTTTATGTTTACACTTTTCAATAATTTGTGTAATGTTCAACAAGATCCATTATTATCACGGCAAGCTTCGTACAAAATTCAGAAAGTATCCTTTAACTGCATGACGATGATCAAACAAAATTCCTCTCTTGTATTATTTGAAATAGTATAAACAAAATTTTGAAACGTCCCCTACCCTGGAATGTCAGCATGTAAAACAATTCAGGCTATATTAAAGAAAGCCTGGGCATAACCCAAGTCTTGAAAGTAAAAGTATCAATGCTCATGTAATATTACAGCTGTCAATAATTCAATTCTAAAAATACCTGATATTCAGTCACTGAAACAATCTGTGGATGAAGGTTACAAAGTATCTGAGAGACTTACTTCCAAGTCCCTACTACGGTAATTACTGAGTACAACTATCAAGAATCATTTGTAATTTTACTAAAACTATTACCTGTCCTATGAAGGTCATTCATCGCTGGTTTTATTCCACGCGACTAGTCTAACTATGCAGACTGCCACTAAGATATCCCACTAAATCAATTTAAGCTTTTCCTAACTAATGATCTACTGTATTTGGTATTGATCATATGCAAACTGAAGGAGTTGTGGGAACTTTGTGCCCAGGCAGGTAGCCTATGTGATGAAGAATGACCTACTGGCTACTACAAATCAAAACAAGGAGTTAAGGGTGAATACATATTCTAAATAAGAAAAAAATGACCTGACAAATGATATTAAACTAAGTGGAAAATAGTGAATCTTCTACAAATGAAAAAATGTATCCTGAAGCATGCCAGAAAGTTCACCCTTTCGCTTACCGAAGACATAAATGAACGTCATCCAAATTTAAGTCCTAATTTGCTTACTGGTGACAAATCCAGACGTCAAAAGAAAATTTCTTATAGAATAAGTAATCAGCTGCAAAATGAAACAAAACTGAGCGGTCTACCTTGAAAACTGTCAGAGATATGTCTTTGAACTAAAAAAAGGTATACTGTACTGTAAACCTTTTTACACTTACTGCTCGAGTCACTGCCACTGCCCCCCCACACACATGATTGTCATTAGAGTCATAGGCAAGAGGGTTATGAGTGAATGGATAAGAAAACCGACCGATATATGTATCCTGATACACCACGCTGCTTGTAACTGATATCAAACTGAGACTATATTCAAGTAAAAACAAAACATTGTATCTTGATAATTGATCTCTTTCTGATAAGAAATGCACATTAAAAAAACTATTTAAACTTGTGAATCTCACATAAAAACAACTACATATCCTGAAGTATACTGAGGTAACACAGAGCTATTATATAAATGATCACAAAATTATGTTACCAATATATACTGTATCCTGAAACACTGAACTACTTTATACCTGACAGTAAACGAGATAAACTCAAGTGGAAAATAAACTATGCATCCTTAAATGTACTGAAATGATATGATATTAGTGTGATCTGGTATCTTAGTAAGAAAACTATGTAGTATTCTGAAACACAGCTGATATTTTAATCTTATAATAAGCCGAAGTAAATGCTTCACAGGTAACATTAAACCGATACGAAAAATATCGTGCTACTTTAGAGCTGATAAAACTGTTCAGAAGTTTCACGTTACAAGACCAATGTATCTCGGGTAACACTGGGCTATTGGATGGCTACTATTAAACTGGGGCAAAATGAATGAGAAAAATATATATCCTAAAATACTAAACCGGCAGCAGGAGTAAATACTTCATATGCTAAATTATGTGATGAAAAGAGGAATGCTAACTTGACTTGGGTCAATAGGCACTTGTATGACCATAATAAACTAACATTTGGACATTACTATAAACTTAAGCCTATCCCAGCTTTCATTAAGAGGTGTCCTTCCAACATTTATGTTTGTGGGACCATTTCTCTACCTAGCCCCTGTCATTACCAACTAATGTTTGGTTATAACCACATTCTGGTACATTTCACAAATTTTACAAATACAAATGTAGCAGTCTCTTGATGCTAACTTTCTTCCCTCAAAGTTGAGGCTTGCAGGATTCCAAACATAATATTGTCCCATTTAGCTTCCAAGCTGTGCATTCAGTAGATACAAACATCATTCAGAAAAAATGAGAAAGAAATTAATGAAATATCAGACTGAGATCATCTAGTTCACACGGTCTCAGAATGAAGATCGGTAGTTCAAATTAAGCATCCCGTATCTTGGCCCATTTTACTAAGTAGGGCAGAGATGACACGAGAAAATAAGCTGGTCTCACAAAACTGGAAATTTCACAGTACCAAGAATTTACGTATAAAAGTGACGAATACTGAAATAATCTAATTCCAGACATCATTTTCGTACTGTAACGGCCAATCCTTTACCAAATTAATTTTCCATTGGGAATATTCTAAAAGCTACTGGCAGTGACAGGCAACAAATTTCAGTTTCATTATTTTGAATGGCATTGTTTTGAGTTTTACAGATTCTCTGAGTATTTAGCTTCGGTTCCAAATGAACAACTATTTCCATCCCACCCAAATAATACATTTCCCCAGACACCTCACTCTGTGTTCTTTAAAGGCTTACCTTTGTCAAAGTTCATTCCAGTTTTTAGATGATTTGCTTCATATTCTGCCACTCAGCTTCAATTGACAAGCTGTAGATCATCTGGAAAGGTGAGAAATGCATTAAGATCATGGAAAATTGAGGTCTTGCTTATATGGTATCAAAATGGGGGCAACTTTATTTACAACCACGACTCAAGTCTTCATTACTATGAACAGCACAGATGAGGTACTTGTTATTTGCCCGTACTGCATTATCAAGGATATCTTTCTCCAATTCAATTCAATCTGCAATCCCACCTGTTAAATAAAAGAATAAATATGGTCCACAACATAAATAGCACTAAAAACTAGTAGAAGCTTTTTAATGCAAATATAAGCATTTCTCAGTCTTGCTACCAGGTTTCAGCATTCTCAAACCATTTGACAATCTGCAAAAATCTGTTAAAAACTAAATCCAACAGAATTTCAACTTTCATGATTCAGATTCATCTTTCTGTTATGAACTTATGCATGACACAGTAATACGGTTCCTAATGACCTGTTACTTTAATGGAGATACTGCAAGTGACAGTCTACAAACTGATAACTTCAAGTTTCAAATTGTTTTGTTCCTTCCAAAAACTGCCCTCAAATGCTAGATCACTATATTTTTGAGTTTCTATTACATCAACCTGCAAAATTCTATACATTTTAATCCCCCACAACCAGTATATCATACTTAGGTGATACTCACTCCAAAGAAACATCAATTCACGCTTTCTGTCCCAAATCTTGCCCATGTATATGGGACCTAATAAGGTAGTTTGCATAACCAGTGCTGGCTGCAACTGCAAGAAAACCTCTCGTTCAAATAAATTGACAAAAGGCTTTACTCTGAGCAAGACAGTGCAAGATCTGATGAGTTCTGTTATGCTAAAATACCTTACATTGTCTGAACAAACTTTTAGTAGAGTTTTGCAAACCATAAACAGTACCTGAATCAGTGTAATATCTTGGATGTATAGCAAGTACTCTCAAAAGACTAATAAAAATAAAGGTCATGTAGGCATAGAGACTTAAGTGTTTTCGTAAGGAATGACGGTCGTAGTTACTTAACATCAATCTACCTTCTTTAAGGTTAATTACCTAATATCATTATACTCTACCCTATCCTACCATATATCTGACACTTACACATACACCCCATCTGGATCAGACAGAGGTTTTCTTACATGCTTATTTTATCCATGGGTAGTGATCTGGATCAAAGATTGTTTTAAATCTTTCAATAACTAAGCTCAAGATTCAATGAAATTTATGTAGACCTACTGTAGATTCTATTTAAACTTACTACTAAAACTCAAAAACATGAAAACTGCTTAATGCATATCTACTATATTTCAGGAGTTACAAACTGACTATTATCACAGAACTAAAATCTACATTATTTTACTGTGCAACCTGTAACTGAAGACGGATTCACACAGCCGTAATGTGAAAATACTTGCAGAATTTTTCATGCACACAATGCATAAACCTAAACTCTATAATTATGGCTCTCTATATGAAACTAAATGGGCTTCTTTTCTCCGTTTTGAGAAGGAATCTTGACTGATTACCTGTTCCAAATTTAAAGTTGCAATACATGAATGTCAACAGCCCTGGACCTATTTGAATTTGACCTCCATATTGGAGTTTTTGGAGCTATACTGGACTCCACACTGGGTTCAATAAATTGAGATCATCTGGATGAGACGACGAAAGGAAAAAGGAGTTTGAACATGTGAGGAAGTTCTAGCTACTTGAGAAAAAGTGTATAATTGGCTTAAATTTGAACATCTGAAATAAATTGTTTCATTACACTTTAACAATGCCAACTGCGGTCCTTGAACTCTGACGAAAAGCTAGGAAATTAAAAATTTAAAATCGACCTTAAAAGCAAATTTGGGAAAATCAATTTTAACAAATTGAATAATTTACAAGCTTGCAAACTTTTTAACCAAAGTTTTTCCAAATACTCTTCTGCAGACTAACCAATTCTGCTAAACATCATCAGCTTCCAAATACTTCTAAAGCCTCATAACTGAATTTAGTCTGCTATTTTTCAATATAGCCAGTTTGCACAATTTTTAACTGGGCTTCTTAGCACACAAAGGTGTTGCATATTGATTGCACCAGGTTCAACTATATGCAGTTAATCCAGAGAACAGAATAGAATATAGAATTTAGGCCAAAGGACAAGTGCTGGAACCTGCAAGGTCATTCAGTGCTGAAAGGGAAATTGAGAGCAGAAAGGTCTGAAAGGTGCAACAGGAGGAAAACCTCAAAGCAGCAGCTGCACTATGGATCAATTGCTAGGAGAAGGTTGAGGAAATTCAGATGGAAGAAAGAGAATATGAAAGGAGGTACAGTAAAAGGAATGAAAGGGGTTGCAGCTAGCGACCAAAGGGACGCTGCAGAGAACCTTGAGTAATCAAGTGTCTTACCTTGACAGACCATCAATTCAGGTGACAGAGAAGAATGTCTTGACCTGGGTCAATCTATATCCATGGGTCCTCCTCCACACTCAGTTCTTCCAAATGAGGGTCATTCTCTTGGGTGCTCAGCCTGAAAGCAGAACATTTCATTAGATCTTGATGGTGTCACTTCAAGGCACAGCCATCTAAAAGGTGCAAACATCCTTTTTTATTTGCAATTTAGATCTAAAGCTGGTGATAAATTCTTGCCAATTCATTAAGTTGAGGTCCAAGAAGAGTACATTAATTTTCAAATGACACCACCATTGCCTCATTAACTTCAAAGCATTGTTGCTGTTATTTCTGTATGAAAATGACCCATACTTCTGATGCAGAGTCCAACCAAAAAGGTGACTTTTGTAACTAAAGCCATCATCCATCACTCAGAGGCAATACCTTATTAAAAATTTCATAGTTGACTACATAAAGCTTGTTTGCCCTACATGCAATAAGTAACTGTCCTACATATGTAGATCACATGTACTTTTAATGATTTATGTACAATTTGATTCTCTGAAGTGGGCTTTACAAATACCTCAACTTCATGGTGTTGTTAGATTCCTACACATACAGGTTTTTTTTTTTTAAGTCTGTTTCAAGACCGAAAAACTCCTTATATACTGCATATAGGAAATGACTGTTAATTCCAAAAACTGATGTACGATTATTTTATCATCTTTGAACAGACCAGACCCAGAGTCTTATTCTTGTGTGGATAAATTTACTCCTCCTAAGCTTAGTTCATAGTAGGCCATTTTGGTCTTCACACATACTTCACTTTTCCATGAGCATTCTAGGTTGCTGCGTTGGAAGAATCGTTCTATTCGAAGATTCCGTTATTGAGAGATCATCTCTGTAGATAACTCAACTTGAATATTTGACGTAACCTAAAAACCTTCCACCTAATTTTACACAGTGCAGTAGGAACACAGGTGATCCATATAAATCAGGAATAAATGCTGTACTGTACAAGCTATTTTATAAATAAGGAATTGTATACAATGGTTTTGATTAATACTGATTCAAAGTTCATTGTACAACAGAGAAGCAATCATAATGATAGATTAATAATAATTTAAAGTTCATTGTATGTTAGAGAAGCAATCTAGAATGATCCAGCTTAATGCTCAAAACTGAATGAGCTCTAAGTCTCAAAATCTGATGTCTATATAAAAGACTTTGAATACAATGTTGTTAAACATCACATCTATCAAAAGGCTTAATCAGCTGTTGCTCTTCTTAATGAGGCTTATTGTAGCGCACTGTACATGACAAACAAATAACTTTTAGATCAAAACTGGTTATTACATTTAGTCTTCCCCCAATAACTTAATAATTAGAACGAGAAATATGAGAGTATTATTTTTCTGAATAATTGTACCTTTACACCACCATAAATTCTGCTGTTAACAGAATTCATATACAAGGAACTTGGTAATCTTGTGGTAATACTGACATCTGGTTGAAATACTGAAAAATAAAATGGCAAACTATTTTCAATTTTAGCTATGAAAGCTTGGAGGAATCTTGCAACAAATCAATCTTCATTATGTGCAATGTTTTTAGTTATGAAATTCTATCTTCTGTTTACTACGTACTAGATCAGTGAGCTAATTGCCTATGTTAATTTGTATCGTCCATGTTTGCAATAAGCTATATATACAACAAAATACTTTAAACACACTTCCTTACCATTCAGCATTTACGGATCCACTGTAATTTAATTTATGAAAATGAGGCTATGAAGCCATGCACTGGGGAACTTCCAGCCATTCAGTGCTAAGGGTCCATTAAGATCACAGTCTTCAGCAATTCCTGCTACTTCAAGCTGTTTTGCAGCGGAACTGCTGTCATTCTTCGTTCACAGCCGTCAGGGCCCTGAAAAACAACAATTACAGGTATCATCAGAGTCTAACCTGAACCCAACCTTATTCCTAACACAGTCACTTATGTCAGTCCCAGAATAGCTTAACCTAATCCTATCACTGAATTAGGAATTTGAACTAGAATAGCATTTGGAGGCTAATCTTGACGAACAGTACTGCAAGTTTATCTCCTGAAAGGAGAGAAACATAACTCCAACGTTTCAGGACCATCCAGGGAAACCTGTATAAATGATACTGGATCCGGTTCAAAGTAACCCTGACCCTATTCACGCCTCAGCTCTTTGCTGGAGGTAAGATAAATGTGCAAAACAATGACAGCTCAGAATCTGGCGGTAGGGGACGATAACTCAGGAAGAGGTGCCACTGAAAGACGTAACTTGAGCACTGGTGATATACTTGAAGTGTGAAAGACTTGGGTTTAGTATGCAAAAACAGCAGTTAAGGAAAGGGGCATCCTTTAGCCAATAGGCTGAATATAATGGATACAAAGGGAGACCAGAGGGTAGTGTGATGTGTCTTAATGAGACGCTGGGAGTCTTCTCTCAGCAATGTCAAATGGCCCCTTGCAAGCAATTCAGAATCTGCTTATATCTCCTGCAAAAAGGGCCACATTGCACTAAATACCAGCATTTACAAAAACATTCCACACCAAAATTTGATGCATCTTCTTTCACAAGAACCTATGAAGCCATTATCTGCTTATGTCGTAAGGGGACGCAAAACCGAGAGTTGAAAAAAATTCTCTAAAAAAAAAGTATTTGATATTTTAACTCGCAACTTTTGTGGAATATGTTGAATAAGGTTTCGGACATTGTGTAGGCATGATACCGTGAAATCACGACGCTGTGACGTCATACGCTAAAAATAGGACAGTTAATCTAAAAATATCCTGGTGGCTTTATTATTTGTGCTAGAGACACGAAATTTGGCATGGATATTCTTATACATAATACAAATTTCATAACATTTTTGTTTTTTTGGTATTTCCTCCAATATCATGAAATATAGTGTTCACAAGATGGCTGCCCAGAGTGATGTCACGGAAATTACGGATTTTCTGTATTTGGTTCCAAGTAACACAGTCAATTTTTAATTTACCAAAAAAAAACAAAATGTCTGTATAAATTTACTACTAATATGAATAAGCATGAGCAGTTTCATGTAAATATGGTGAAAAATTGATTTTTTATGAATATTTGAATTACAAAAAAAAGTTTTTTCCTACGGACGTTTCAAGTTTGGAAACACCTGTAACATACTTATTTCTCTCTTGAATTTTGTAATTTCCAGGCATAAAACTCATCAATATATAGTGATATTGTGGGCAGCTAATCAACAATTTAGATAAATATCAACAACTAATTAGGGGCTCCTATTTACAATGAGGTGGCATCTGGCGCCACTGTAATTTTCATGTTACTTCAAATGCCTCACCCCGAGTGCTTTTCCTCTCGTTGCCAATGGCCTTTGGCATGATTGCTATAATGACAAAGAAAAAAGTAACAGAAAAACAGCCCAAAAACAGCGTAATTCCCGCTAGATGGTTGATGCCTGCAGGAGCGAAATGACGCACATCCTTTCCCTACTGCAAGCGATTCGCTACTGAGTAACTGACTCACACTCGCTACAGTTTGCCGAACTTGGCAGATTTGCCAGTAACCTCCAGAAATGGAAGACATAATGTCGTAACCAGCAAATGTAAAATAAACGAATATAATCTCTATTACCGTGGCACACTGGTTCGAAAGCGCCATGTCCCCTCTTTAAAAGGTTACAACGCTGTCCCTTTAAACGCCTCTACACGCTATTATAGACGCCCAAATAGATTTTCCATACTTCCTCGTGATTTTTGAATGTTTAAAGATTGGAAATATTGGGTTTTTCAAAATACGTTTTTTTCAAAGTTTTTCGGTTAAGCGCCCCCTTAACTAGTTCCAAGCACCCAGATTAGAAAGTAATAAAGAGCAAAGCAAGCTGCCGTCTAAGATCTGAAAACTTGAGAAGAATTAAAGCATGTTTTTGGAAGAGCAATTTGACACATTACTTGCAATGGTATGCAAGTCATCCCAAGAGGCAACACCTCCATTATGTGAAGATTATATTGTATACTCACAATGATTTTGAATCACAATCAGTGAGCAGATACTACAGGCTATTGGCTACAATTCCAAACAGTACTGGATTATATGATAATTGGTGGAACACCTGAGCAAAGTAATAAAAGCAAAAAGGTAGAAGTTGATTTCAAAGCAGCCTGGAGCAAAGAATTCATCAAAACATCTTCCACATTCGGTGAATTTATGAGACAGTGTCAAGACAAATAACTCAAACTTGGGTCAGACTCTCACTACAACCTTTGTCGTGTCCACTAATTTGTAGCCCTATCATAAAAACTACTCAAACTTTCACATTATATTGGGAAACATTTTATTTTAGGTTTTGACTTTTGATTCAGGTGTTTCAAATTCTGAAGACATCTTGCGTTTCACTGTAATTCCTGCTTATTACTGGAAATAAATTTGCCTCAACGCTGCAGTAGGAAGTTTCATCCCCACTGGCTCACAAAGTACAAAGCGTTCAGTTTCATGTGATCTGTAGTACACATGCTGTCAAATATGGGCCCTTAAGCTTTCAGTTAAAATAGTTGATGCTGGGGTTAACAGCTATGGACCAACAGTTTTGACAGGGTGAAGAGCATCTCCCTGAGAGAGAGAGAGAGAGAGAGAGAGAGAGAGAGAGAGAGAGAGAGAGAGAGAGAGAGAGAGAGAGTCCCCATACCATAAATTCAGTACCACAAACAAACCATAAAACCCTTTATTGTAGGTGGTCTTCACCACACCACCAGACACATTACGTATAAATGAATGTAGGGTGTTCTTGGGCAGACAATAATATTACACCCCTTGCTGTACAAATCAATACATTGAGCTTTACCTCCAAATGCTAAATTCCAGACTTCCAGTTTGCTAGCTGCTCCATAAAGGGCCTTCATTCTTTTTCTTGTAGCTTTTGTTGTTGTCAACTGCATATATCTAATCTTAACAGGTCTGTAAAAGAATTTCAACAGTTAATTACTTAAAGAAGTTGGCGTACATATTGCTTTTCATTTTAATAAATAACTTTTGTTAATAGATGATCATCTGGATGAACATTTATATAAAACAGCCATTTTTACAGCGGTTCTTCAATAAGAGAGTAATCTTTGGTACATTTTACTCTCATATAATACATTAAGGGTTGTCTATTTTGCAAGAACATGTCAGAGCATAAATCTAGTTTATGGGAATAAGTGGTCTTGGAAAAAGGTCTTGAAAAAGGTATTGGAAAAAGGTCTTAAAAAAAAAGTCTTGGAAAAATGTCTTGGAAACAGGTCCTCGAAAAAAGTCTTCAAAAAAGGTCCTGGAAAAAGGTCTTGGAAACAGGTCCTCAAAAAAAGTCTTTGAAAAACGTCGTTGGAAAAGGTTTTTGGAAAAGGTCTTTGAAAAAGATCTTTGAAAAAGGTCTTTGAAAAAGGTCTTCAATAAAGGTCTTTGAAAAGCCCTCGAAAAGGGTCTTGGAAAAAGGTCCTCGAAAAAGGTCTTGGAAAAAGGTCTTCAAAAATGGTCTATGAAAAAGGTCTTTGAAAAAGGTCTTGGAAACAGGTCCTCAAAAAAGGTCTTTGAAAAAGAACTGTTTTGCACATTCTAGCATTTATATCAGACACTGATCAAATATGTCTAAAAATAAAAAAAAAAACTTACTAAAAATAAACTGACACTACAAAACAATGAAACTCAAAAAAAAACCTGAAGCTACAAAAAACCTGGACTGCAAAAAAATCTGATACTACAAAATAACTGAAACTACAAAAACCCTGGCACTACAAAAAACAAATTACAAAAAACTGAAATTACAAAAATCCTGAAACTACAAAAAACCTGAAACTACAAAAAACCTGAAACTACAAAAGAAACCTAAAACTACAAAATAACCTGAAACTACGAAAAAACAAACTACAAAAAAAATAAAAAACTGAAACTACAAAAAAACCGAAACTACAAAAAACCTGAAACTATACAAAAAACTGAAACCACAAAAAGAAACCTGAAACTATAAAAAACTGAAACTACAAAAAGAAACCTGAAACTACAAAAAACCTGAAACTACAAAAAAACAAACTATACAAAAAACTGAAACCACAAAAAGAAACCTGAAACTACAAAAAACTGAAACTACAAAAAGAAACCTAAAACTATAAAAAACTGAAACTACAAAAAGAAACCTGAAACTATAAAAAACTGAAACTACAAAAAGAAACCTGAAACTACAAAAAACCTGAAACTACAAAAAAACTGAAACTACAAAAAGAAACCTGAAACTACAAAAAACCTGAAACTACAAAAAACTTAAACTACAAAAAACCTGAAACTACAAAAAACTGAAACAAAAAAATGAAACTCAAAAACCTGAAACTACAAAACAAATCTGAAACTACAAAAAAACTGAAACTACAAAGAAACCTGAAGCTCCAAAAATCCTGAAACTACAAAAAAACTGAAACTACAAAAAACCTGAAACTATAAAAAAACTGAAACTACCAAAAGAAACCTGAAACTTAAAAACTGAAACTACAAAAAGAAACCTGAAACTATAAAAAACTGAATCTTCAAAAAAAACCTGAAACTACAAAAAAACTGAAACTACAAAATAAAACTGAAACTACAAAAAGAAACCTGAAACTATAAAAAAACAAACTACAAAAAACTGAAACTACAAAAAGAAACCTGAAACTATAAAAAAAACTGAAACTACAAAAAACCTGAAACTACAAAAACTGAAACTACAAAAAACTAAAACTATAAAAAATGAAACAACAAAAAACCTGAAACAACAAAACAAATCTGAAACTACAAAAAAACTTGAAACTACAAAAGAAACCCGAAACTCCAAAAAACCTGAAACTACAAAAAACTGAAACTACAAAAAGAATCCTGAAACCATAAAAAAACAAAATACAAAAAAACAAAAAAAAACTGAAACTACAAAAAACTGAAACTACAAAAAAACTGAAAATATAAAAACTGAAACTACAAAAAACCTGAGACTACAAAACAAATCTGAAACTACAAAAAGAAACCTGAAACTACAAAAAACTGAAACTACAAAAAAACTTAAACTACAAAAAAAACAAAACTACAAAAAAACAAAACTACAAAAAAACAAAACAACAAAAGAAACTGAACTAAAAAAGAAACCAGAAACTTCAAAAAAAACTGAAACTACAAAAAAATAAATAAAACCAGAAACTACAAAAAACCTGAAACTACAAAAAAACTACAAAATGGCTTTTATTTGGAAGAAGCAACAGAAGATCCACAAAGAAAATTAACAAATGAATAAATAGATAAAAATGGAAGGAAAAAATAAGATAGGAAAAGAATTGCTGTAAATATTCCTGGAATTTGGAAGAGCGAGGAAACGCAAGGGGCGGCAGGAATAGGATTTGGAATTCTGGAATTAGGAAGAGTGAGGAAATGCAAGGGGTGGCAGGAATAGCATTTGGAATTCTGGAATTAGGAAGAGTGAGGAAACGCAAGGGGTGGCAGGAATAGGATTTGGAATT
Source organism: Macrobrachium rosenbergii (assembly GCA_039081455.1). NCBI lineage: Eukaryota > Metazoa > Arthropoda > Malacostraca > Decapoda > Palaemonidae > Macrobrachium > Macrobrachium rosenbergii. The sequence goes on from JANJGK010001271.1 coordinate 64,598, forward strand.
CTGGAATTAGGAAGAGTGAGGACTCGCAAGGGGCGGCAGGAATAGGATTTGGAATTCTGGAATTAGGAAGAGTGAGGAAATGCAAAGGGTGGCAGGAATAGGATTTGGAATTCTGGAATTAGGAAGAGTGAGGAAATGCAAAGGGTGGCAGGAATAGGATCTGGAATTCTGGAATTAGGAAGAGTGAGGAAATGCAAAGGGTGGCAGGAATAGGATTTGGAATTCTGGAATTAGGAAGAGTGAGTAAGCGCAAGGGATGGCAGGAATGGGACAGACCAGGAGGATGTGGATGAAGATAGGAAAACGATTATAGGATGAGGATGTGAAGGATAAGAAAACGATGAGGATGTAAAAGACAGGAGAGAGAAGGACAGGACCAAGAGAGAGAGAGAGAGAGAGAGAGAGAGAGAGAGAGAGAGAGAGAGAGAGAGAGAGAGAGAGAGAGAGAGAGAGAAGAGTAAGAAAGTTAAATATGGAGGAATGTGGAGATAGTAAGCGGCACTGGTTGCGAGGATTGGATGAGGTCCTATCACTTGCAAGGATTGGGTGAGGTCCTATCACTTGCTAGGATTGGGTTAGGTCCTATAGGATGCGAGGACTGGGTAAGGTCCTATCGGTTGCGAGGATTAGGTGAGGTCCTACAAGGGTAAGTTGTTGGACCTTCACCAGATGAGCGAAAGAGGGAATAAGGCACAAGAGGAAGAAGGAGTTTGCAGATGTACAGAAAAGGAAGAACAGAAGGTCACAGGAAATACAGAAAGACGACAGTTATTAGAAAAGAACAAATAAATTAACCAAAAAATAAATAAAGATAAAAATGTAATTAAATGATAAAAGACAACAACTGCTTTAGGGTAGAATGTATTGCACCTTCCCTGGAAGTTCTGAGGTTCCAATTTTAAAGGTGAAACAAGATGAAACCTCACAGTTGCACGATGAAAACCCTGTTAGGAGAGGGTGGGAAATATGATGGAAAGAAAGAGACTAGGAACGGAGGTACAGTAAAAGGAATCAAGGGGGTTGCAGCTGAAGACTCTTGAAACACAGCCATAAATTCCTTGTAATCAGGACACAGAATGAATATGCATATCATTTACAATGATGCTGTAGTATTACTGGAATGCAAAGACCTTTTTCGGGGCTTCAACAAAGAAGGTATTTGGGACTAAAAGAGAGAGAGCGAGAGAGAGATACCTGACACTGTATCTGACGGTTTCTGAATGTTATTTCCCCAAAATACAATAAACACAATACTGTTTGAGACATTATTTTTTGCAGAATTTATATAGAACAGCATTATTTTTAACACAATACTGTTTGAGACATTATTTTTGCAGAACTTATATAGAACCGCATTATTTTTAATGGTTGGAACTTATGACAGGCCTCTGCACAGTGCCACCTGTCGAGAATATCTGCCTTCAAATGCTGATCAAGATCCAGTCACCTAATTGTCTACGAGGTGACCAAATATACAAATACTATTGGAATCGACCCTCTTACACTTTCGATATAGCATTTTTCTACAGGCTAAAGTTCAAAATGTTACTCTAAAGGTAAAGTTCCTAATCCTAGTCACTTATTTATTGCTTAATTTGATACTTCTGGAAGGTAAAGCAGATTTCAGTACGTATGAAATATATATATATATATATATATATATATATATATATATATATATATATATATATATATATATATATATATATATATATATATATATATATATATATATATATATATATATATAAAACCAGACAGAGCAATTATAGCAAATACTTTTGTAATTGTATCGACCCCTAATTTATTGATAGATTATATTTTGAAGATTACCAAACCAGAGAAGAAAAAGAAAGTTCATATTCATAAACAATATTCATAAACTTACCGATTTCAATGGCTGAGTTTGAAGGTCGAACATAATACTATTTTCCTCGACATCCATCTTCTTAGTTCAAACAGCAGTCTGGTCATTATCCCCAAATTTTAAGTCATTTCAATACACCCACAAAATCCATTTGATACAGCCCAAGTTGTGTCTGAACATAATATAATCTGATTTCCTACATATTTGACAAGATTTTTGTTTTTCGTGTTCATACGCTAATAAAAAAATGAACTGATGATATTCATACAAGCAGAACAAAGTTTACATCATTCAGATAATTTACACATTTTACAATTAGCTCAATTTACAAATTTTTTAAATTAATTTGTATTTTTCATAGCTAACAAAACTGCAGTCTTAAACTCAGGCTATCAATTTCATGATTCTTATATAACACCTAGCAAAAACATAACCTAAAGTGTTTACTTTGCAATTCTGAATTTCTACCACTATGAGTATTTTGACTTCCTGAATTTGCTATCTTCATTTGCTACCAAAGCAAAACTTTTTTTTTATGATGTTTACAATTTATCTCAAAACGATACACATGAAATAATAGATCACTTAATACTTTTCCTATGGGCAAGTTCTTATCTACGTTGCGTGTTAGAGAACTGGCTTCACTAATTTATCAAATGCTGTATCTGAATTTAGTGATACGAAGGTAAAAAAAAAAAAAAAGAGGCAGTGGCATCAATATTATATCACTTGTTTCCTGTTTTAGAAAGTAGGTCAGACGGCTTGAACTGCATCAAACTGTCTTTATGGATCTATAGAAATGACTTAAAAGCTAAACAAGTGTAGGTCTTGAAGTATTGTGGTGTCTGCAAAAAATGAATCTTCATTAATAACTTATTGTTAAAAAGGATTCTAAACAAATCACTACGGATAAAAAGTTTTCGGTTGCCACAAAACTGTACGGCACAATTCCTTAGGTTATACAGCTGCTATGAGGCAATAAAAACTCCACAGTGCAGTATGTCACATCGCAGTAAAGAACCAAATTATTGTTCAACTCTTGTATTTAAAAAACAAAACAAACATTACTGCTGTGGTCTGCCATATATAAAGACATTTACTGTGGCACCACGTCTAAATTTCTCAGGAAAAAGTGCCACATATAAAGACATTTACTGTGGCACTACGTCTAAATTTCTTAGAAAAAAGGTTTTAAACACCCATCAGTAATGTCCAATGCAACTGACAATAATTACTCTGGTACAAATGATGCTAAACACTATCTTGAATTTGTTTCATAGTTCAGAATCTCTAAACAACAGACAAATCTTGTGGAATGGTGGGTCAAGTGTCATTTCCTTCATACAATATCTCTTTTTGACAAGAGAATACTTCAGCTACTTAATACAATGGAACAAAATACAGAGCAACATATCAGCAGCAAATCAATAAGTTAATGATAAAAATTCACTTCACCAAATCTACTATTATTCTGCAATGCTTGTTATTTTCTCCTGAAACATTTTTAATGTTATGACTTTACCCTCTGATATTTTCCTGTCATAATTACTTGCATGTGAGAAGCAAATTACAGTACTTTAGAGGCAAAGAATTGTACTGTAAGCTTTTGAGGAAAAGTATGGTGCAGTGAGCTTTACATATCCATACTTGGTAAGCTGGCCTACTGTATAAGGACAAAAATGCTTATATAACACCTGATAAGCTGCTATACTTTGCACCTGTGGTATTGGAAGCTTAACCTTTCTTCTTTGAGGATCTATGAAGTTAGTTTAATGTGTCAAATTCTGACACATTATTCAGTATTGAGAAACATTAGTTTTATCGTTAACATAATACACGCTACTTTAACATCAATATTATATTTTACTCAATATAAAAATCCATTAGTAATTAGCAAACATAATCTTTTTTTACCACTGACGAAACTAATACCAAGATAGTCAACTGAAGTTGGGAAACAACATCAATTTTATAAGATAAATACCTTGATATGACTTTTAACTTAAAGCTTATAGGTTGTGGGCTAGACTCTTCTATATACAAAGTAGCAACTTAACTAACCCGCAATTGGATGTATCTAGCCTATAGCCTATAAACTCTAAGTCAAAAGTCATATCAAAATCATAAGATAAATACATTGACATGACTTTTAACTTGAAGTTTATAGGTTATAGGCTGGATACTCCCATACAAAGGACACGCAACATAAAGAGCATTTTTTGTCAATTAAAACAACCAAAACATCCTTAAACATAAGTTGCTAAATAACTAGAAATCCTGTAGAACCCCACGCTCATATCCTAGTGGTTCATTACTCAGGTCTAGCCTACAAGTACCCTAATGAGACTTAATTACTAATTACACCATTTAGGCTTTGAAATTACAAAAATAACCTATGGAAAGAGGCCTATGTGTACCAGGACCAAACCCTGGGGCTAAAACTGCTCCAACATTACCCAAAATTGTCCCGAATTCCTTGATACCCAGAATACCCTGACCTAGGGTATTGCTTTGGTAGGTCACTTGCCCAGGCTTGTTACTATGCCCATATGCCCACTCACCAATACCCCAAGGTAAATAACTGCCAAAATAAATAAAAATGGCTAAATAAGTGCTATTAAGTAGCCATGGCTCGGTTATTGCTATTACTATTAATTAATGACTACTGATGTCCTCCTCGGCCATTCCAAGATACAGGACCCTAAGCCACAAAGGCCTCGAACCACACAGCCTCATGCCGGGTTCATCAAGGCTATCCATTGGCATTAATATCGTAATTACGTTAATTAATGGTAATTATGAAGGAATTCATTCAAATAAATAAATAAGCTGAAATAAGCTTCGAGCTTCTCTGACCTTTGACAGGTAGAGGGAGGCAGCCTTTTTTAATTGCCTTAGATGACAGCTTAATGTTAATCAACCCTCGGTAATTACTATCCTAAAATAACAATGCCATCTTCATTCATTTATCTTTCGGTTTCCATTCGCTTTCTCCCGGTAATTAGGTTAATTACTTCGACAATAACGAAGAAGGAGACGTCCACCTTACCTCCATTGAGCCTTCCCTTGTCAATGTAAACAAAAAAGTTGCCAGAAACCACTTTTTAAAGTCGTATTTTATTCACATCGAGTGCGTATATGAGCACCAGAGCGCGCTTGTGAGCACGCAATCAATGAAATATACGTTAATTTATTCATTCGAAGCATTTTTATGGATTTTTATGGCACTAATTTGAATATATGAAAGGTTTTTGGTTTCGTTTTCACTCGGCAAGATTGAAGACGGGGCCGATGGTTCTTGTTCGAAAAATGAGATTTTGTAGAGCTCTTTTCAAATATATATTAACATATAAGAAATAAACAATATCAAACAAGTTAATAATACATATTGTAAAGTAAATTAATCATGAAAATGTATTTAGTTCCTTAATAAAGATTCGATTTATGCTAAAACCGATGACGTCATACGACCTCTTTCAGCTGCCGAACTGGGGTGAGTGATAAGCGTAAAATGATGAAGGCATGATGAAATAACACATCTTTACTTAAAACACAAGTATGTCAGCAGATTATTTCCCATATGGATGATTTAAATATACGGTACTGTATCTGTATATTATGCTGGCCTGAAATTCGTATAACAAGCCATACATATGCCTAAATATTACCTGTATTACCTTGCTGGCAAGTAGGAACCATTCGTCAGTCCTTTCCTCCTAAATATCCAAACCTTGGCCTCTCTGCTTTCATTCCCTTTAAATATATGTCACCTGTATCTGTAAATTAAGATGAAATATTTATGCCTGTATAGTTTACAGGTAATTACAGATAATTAGGTGTTTTCCATAGACTGTAATAGCAAATTTAATTTCCAATTACAGGGAAGAATTAAACACATTCTTGTGCCTTTTTGATGTATGGGTCTACCTCCAAACGTCCACATCATCTTCCCAGTTCATTTCCTAACAATTACAATGACATAACCATTGTTATAACCATTCTGATGTCATACACAACTACTGTATGTTCAAGAGGATTGATGGTGATTCGGTTTCCTAATGATCATAGCATAAAACTTTCACATTATACCTCGAACCACCAAATGTTTTGAAATCTTCTCTCATACAGTTAGAAGAAGGCAGGGAGGCCTTATCTTACCTATTTCAACCTGTTCAATGCCTGAGGGGAAGGTCCTTTTGAGAGCTATCACGAAATATCTAATTCATCCCCTTCCAAATGTGTTTTATTATTTATTCATCTAATTGTTTAATCTTTCAACACCTTTTTGGTATTGCCAAGGCAGCATTTGATGAACAATTTCATGGAACACAAAATCTTTGCATCTTTGCTTGTCACAACCTAAACCAGCACTGACTATTTCTCCTCTGTATAGCACATGAGAGAGAGAGAGAGAGAGAGAGAGAGGTGTCCAAACCAAGCCATATTTGTGGCATCTTCTTTTTTTTTTTTTTTTGCTTGAAAAATATACACTAATATGCAATTTCAAAATTGCTGATTAGATTGTAACATAAATGTATTAATTACAGTTGAATCTGAAATGATAACAATTGTACGAAAGCTATTTCTATTCAATTTTTATCAACGTTTTAATATAATTTTCTCTTTACTTATGGCATTGCTCTGCAAATCTCCTTTGCAAAATCAAACTTTAGTATCTACTACATAATTTTTTTCCCTCTAATGCAAGATTCCCTGTCACTGCTTCGTTTTTCCCTACATATTTATTTTGTCCAGTTTCATATTTAATCTTATTTGTCACCATATCATACTATAAATTTTACCTGCTAACATTCTACTGTGCAATCAAAGGCTTTGTTGGATCAAGATGAAACGTCTTCTATCAGATGACCTGTACTGATCACTCATTATTACGAGTGATCAGTACAGATTGCAGCGTATAACTGCCTCTTAGATGTTCTACCACATGCCATTAAGTTGCTGTGAAAAATAATTCCCAAAAATTTAACTTCCTCCTACGATAATGAAGGTGTCTTTAAGATAAGGAACAGTTTCCTTACAAGTACTCCTGGTGAAATGACCAGCCATAGTTTACGAAGAACAAAATATGGAACCAGTTATTTACTGCATCAACTGACCTTTGCAAATAATGCAGACGAGTCTCAACAAACACTGAAACTGTGACTGGAGGACAAACCATTATTCCATAAATGCCACATCAATCTGGAATTTTCCATCTTATAAAACAATCTGCACACGACTTTAAAGTGATACTGACCTACAGTTTGTGGGGACAATGTGGAATTTGAAGACGTTTCTTGATAGAGGAACATTTGCAACCTCCCAAGGAGGAGGAAGAATGCCAATCTCCCAGTTTTGTTAGGTTTAGGAAGGAATCACTTAGCAAGTTCTGGAAGGTGTGTAAGCATATCATGATGAATGCCATTACTGTACTTGGTAGTCAAATCACATGACAACAGTTTCTCTTAATCCCCTCAACTGAAACTTGGCATGATAGGCTTCTCAATTTTGATTAAAAAATTTGAGTAATGCCTACATTCAGAATGTCAGGGAACTCAGTGGAATAGTTCTCAGTTCAATATCTCTTAAGAGAAATTCAAAGAAATGGAATTCTGAACATCAGGGAATTCAATGGATTAGTCTTCCTTTGTGATGAAAACTCTTATGGAGAGTCAACAGACTTTTATAAACCCAGGACTGGCTCCAAAGGAAAACCAGCTTGCAGAGAGAGAGTGAGACAAGTTACAGGAAAAGCTGATAAATAAAGATGAGGGGAAAAATATAAAACTGATACATTTGAATTCACAAGAGGTCAGCAGACAGCAGGAATGAATTTGCACTTCTCTTAAACACTGGAAATCTGGAGATTCCACAACTGCACCACGCAAACTATTCCACATTTTAGTTGCAACCAAGATACAGCCCCTAGCAAACCGAGTAGTATTGCACCTGATACTAGAAAACAACAGTTTGCAACACCAGCCTAGCTGTAGTTGCAAGCAAAAACAGCTATGTAAAGGGCCTCCAAATTTATACCATTTATATATAAAAAAGACAGTATTCCCTCTTGACTTTACTAATATATTTACATTTCTTGGCTAAAGCACATTGCTAGATGTTGTTGTGCACAAGTTATATTTACAACACCAATAACATTTTCTTAAAAGCCCACAGGTCTTCTCCCATCAAGGAACAGCCGGTCAGGAGGGTTTGCCTTTGGTCTTTGGAATCAAAGTCAAGTGGGACTCAAAATTCTGAAAAAAGTGAAGGTCTTGACGTTAAGCCCAACCTGTTTCCTGTACCTACCAGTTAATGGAAGACGAAAGTCATCACTTCTCTGCCAGAATTCACCAACAGCCCAATTAAAATCAGAATTGACAGAGGGGGAACGAATGTTTGTCTATTCAAACGAACTTTTAAATGAAAAGGAAAATGATCACACCCAAGCAAAGACTCATCAACAGCCCAACTGAAATACGAGTCCAGTCGACAGAAGAACAAATGCTCAGGTCTCTAACAGGAGTCATTGGGATAGGTATTAACAAATGTCATCGATCTGTCACTATAGAGTAAGATCATTGGAATGGTTGTCATCAATGATCCGTCCTCCATCAAAAAGAATCTCCACACCAAAATGGATTGTGGGAATTAAAATCCCAAGAAGCTGAAAAAGCGAGGGCACTGATTGACTAATGCTTGAATCTCATTTCAAGTAGATCTGGACCTGGGGAGAAAATGGTCATCTCAGATTCAAACGATGCATATACATATAGCAACTGTTTCAAGAACCGTGTTCACAGGAACACTGGAATGTTGCAGAGATTTGGCAATAATTATTGCAACACCTCTGTGAGTATGACTGCCATCAGTGAGATTCGTTTCATAAGTATATAAATAAGGGTTGTATAATGCATCACCACCTACTTTGGTTTCTTGAAGGCACACACCACCTGGAATATGACTTGAGGTCTTCAGACCAAGTCTTAAGACCCTTACAGTTCTCCTGAATGATGTCAAATCTGAAGCAATGTATTCATATTACAACAACAGAGATTTGTGCCAAATTTTTTGGGCCTAGAATTAAGATTCCATGGCTTCTGAAGAAGAGTGACATCTCTTACATACCTGGTTTAACTAGTCTTCACAATCTTATAACAAGACTCAGGAACCTTTGCAATTAATTTTTTGGTTACAGTAGTAATCTCAGATTCTTTACCTAGTGGAAGGCAGGGTCGAGTTTTACCCCAAGAGTAATAACAGATTTCACAGGGCTGAACCTAGTCAGTCATTCAGCATTCCGTGGCCTCTGGCCTACCATAACCAAGGCTCAAGCCATCAGACAACACCGGTGGCTATTGTTAAACCAGTTTTGAAAGGAGCATTTGATTACCAAAATCTAAGCTTACAAGGCCAGTTTCAAATGCCACGTATATCCACAGTGCTAGAATATGCTACTGTATTCTTGAACATTAATTTACAGTAGTTATCTTCTTGAGATGATAAATGCTTTGCTGGATAATCAGATCAGCTTATAGAAAAATATACTGTATTGTACAGCGACTCCTGTAGTGATCTTTAATACATGACAGGTATACACAGGGTTCTTTTAAATAATTTACAGTCCACTGGAATAAATGACAGCAGCTTGTGAGAATCTGAAAGACTACCTGCAGTGGAAATACTGTGTACGCACTATAAATTCAAATTAATCTTACGAAAACACTGACAAAAGTAGTACACCAAGGGAGTGTGCTGGGTCCAACCCTCTTTCATATATGTACTACAAGGATGTGATATAAAACCACTCTTGCATACTGCAAGCCCAACTATCCAAAACATGGTTCAACAAGTCATCTACATAAAATAAATCTAATCTCAAAGTGACAGCAATTCTGGTAAAAGATACAAAAGCTACAATGAAACCATTTTATTGTTCTAAATTCTCTGCTAACATTCTCCATAGCTCACCCTTCACTCCAGATTTACCTGTTTTACAATTCATTGTAAGGATACATAAAACTCATTTACATATACCTGTATAACAACATTTTGATTTATTCTATCTACTGTAAAATAATTTTTTCAAGGTTTAAAATACACTGACAGGATAGTTATCATCAACATTTGTCATGAGTCCCTTATCCAGCCAAATTACACCATAAGCTATTGCCAGATTTCTAGTACTCTTTCAAAAGCATCTTTAAAGGACTAAAACCAGATACCAACAGGTGCACCTTGTCTCCAGTAAGACAAGTGGCTAACTTACAGTCGTATTCCCAACCGCACTAAAAATCAAAACACTGAATTGCTACCCATACAAATGCACTTACAGTTACATGTTTAAGTCACTACAAAACTACAGTGGTAATAAAAAAGGTTCCAAGCAGCCATGATCAATCCCTTGGTTTGGGTAAATTGGGTCTGGTTTCGGAAAAATCTGCTATGAACCTCTGGATGTCAACAGTCACAGATAAGTAGGAGAAACAATCACGTCTCAATTTGACAATATGAAAACCTCAAATCATAACTGTTCCCAACCTGAATGCATGTGAGAAATGGCTATGCTATACATAACGAGTCTTTTTAGTTACAAATGTGTGGACTCAAATCAGAACCTATGGTTTCCTAGTCCCTTTAATATTTTTTTGTCTGTTCTTGTGACTGGTACTGCAGTACCTGTACTTGTATTTCAAAAGACCTAATGACACTGGATGGAATTTCCCTTTGACAGCAACTTTCAAGCAGTTCCCAATATCCTGGTTCCTGAAAAACGAAGCTCCTATTAATACAAATTAAATTTCAAAATTGAAAATGATCAATAATTTCATACTGAACTTTTTAAAAGAGGTACTTATGTTCAATAACACTGCCCAATCCCAAAAAACTCACAACTCAATATGGTTTGACTACTACAATCTAACTTTTGTACCTTAGTTATACAAGTTACAACTAATGAGTTAGAATTATTTTTATTACGGAAATTCAATCTACTGAGAATTTCTGACTCTTACTTTCATAAGTCAAGATTAAAGCAACAGATGTCAACTATATATACAGTAATAGACACACACCAGGCTACCCTGAACCCTAACAGCAGCTCAAGATCAGAGCTCATACTAATTCTCATATCTGTAAGTTTCCCATTAGACATGAAGTGCACAGCATCACCCAGAAAAAATGCAAACAGAAATAAAATAAAGCTCAATGAAAATGGGTTCAACATCACAAGGAAAGTAAACATCTGTGGCACAAAGTCTGATGTAAAAGCATCTGTGCTGAATGTGGGATGGGACAGAGGAACACACAATGAAACTGATTTTAATCTTGTGGCATAGAGTAATGCTTATTCAGTACTGACCACATCCAGGACCAGATGAAACACAAGTGATTTTACATACTCCAATGCACTGGCAAAACGGAACCAAGATGGTTGCACAGAAACAGTTGGTTTTGGGAACTTAAACAAAGATATGGTTTTGAAAACAATACACGGAAGGGAAGGCAGCGCTGAAACTCTACCAGAGACAAGGATGAGTCCCTTGATATGAAATATTGAAAGACAACAGAGAAATGAACCAATTCTGTTATGAAGGTTGTACCGTTAGGTCAGGTAAGGAACACTGAATACAAGAGGAAGAAGAAAGCGAACTGGATAGTAAGGGAAAACAGCAAAAAGGTGAAAACTATAAAACCTTGACAGAATGAATTGTCAAAATAATACAAAACATTGGAAAATATACCATCCAAAAGTGGCTGGTACAAACATGCTACAAACAAAACACCATAAGGTGTGTAACTGTGCTCGAGATGTAATGTATAATATAAATTTTCAAGACAGAACTTATTATTTGGAATACTTTGCCTACTGTTAAAGTCAGCTCATATCTCCTTGGCTACTGGCACAGAGATATAAGCTAACTTTAACAGTATGTAAGCTTCACCTCAAATAAGTAGCAACTGAAGAGGAGAGGAAAGAGAAAAATGACAAGAGTACAAGATATGCAGTTCATTTCAACAATAATTCCCTTTATTTTCGTGACATTCAGTACTAAACAGTTCCAAATGCTTTTCTGTTGATTCATTTCATAGTTTTTCTCTTCGTCGTTATTCTCTAATGGAATTTAGGCCAAAGGCCAAGCGCTGGGGCCTAAGAAGTCATTCAGCTGAAAAGGGAAATTGAGATTGAAAAGTCTGAAAGGTGTAACAGGAGGCAAACCTCACAGCTGAACTATGAAACAACTGTTTGCAGAGGGTGGAATGTAAGTTGGAAGAGAATATGAACAGAGTTACTGTAAAAGGAATGTTGGTTGCAGCTAGTGGTCAAAGGAACGTTGCAAAGAACTTTCGGTAATGCCTACGATGCACCTTTCCACAGTTCCACAGACCTGAAACTTAACTCTCAAACCCATCTAGATTAGGCAGCAGGTATTCCTACATGCCTGTTTTTCCCAGGGTGCTAATCTGGACCAAAGAATGTCTTGAATCTTTCAATAACTAAGCTCATGCTCCAATCAAAATATATAAATTACCTGCAGACCTACATTAGATGATTCCATTTGAAGTTTCCTACTAAACTTCAAGAACATGATAATCATTTAATTGCTTATGTACTATGGGAGATACTCCAGATTTCAAGAAGTATAAAAGTGACTATTATATGACAACTAAAACTTCAGTTTTTTTTCTTGTAAAACTGGTAATTGAAGAAAGATTCACACAGCTGTACGAAGTGATAATAAACTTCACAATTTCTCATACAAAAGAAAATACAAGTAAAAAATGCGCCAAAGTTTATTCAGCACAATCGAGTTTTCTTTACAGCGCATAATGCTGTATGAAACTTTCAACAACTGCCCATGTAACTCAGCCATGGTCCAGTGGTGGCCTGTGTTGTTGGTACCTAGAGTATATCGATGCCAGAAGTATGATTATGGCTAACTTTAACCTTAAACAAAATAAAATCTACTGAGGCTACAGGGCTGCAATTTAGTAAGTTTGATGACTGGAGAGTGGATGATCAACATACCAATTTGTAGCCCTCTAGCCTCAGTTTTTAAGATCTTAGGGAGGACAGTAAAGTTGACAGAAAAAGTGGGGACAGAATATAGTGAGGACAGAAAAAGTGCAGATGGACAGACAAAGCTGTCACGATAGTTTTCTCTTACACTGAACTAATAAACCTAAGTTCTAAATCCCAGTTTTTTCTGTGAAACTGACCAAGATTCTTCACTCTGTTTTGGGAAGGAACTTCAATCAGTGACTGTTCCAAAACTGCCAATGAAATACCTCTAAATGAAGAGTTAGCAGCCTTAGAAGAACTAACTGAATTCATCCATACTGGAGTTACTGCAATTATATTCTGATGCCATGCTGGGTTCATGAACCCCAGATCATCAGGACAAGACAATAAGGGAAAAAGTCTAGAAGGTGAAAAAGTCATGTAAATAAGCCAATGCAAGTGTGAAAGCCAGTTGCTTAAACTGGAACAGCTGAAAGAAGATAATTATATCCAAACACAGCCAGTTCCAATCCTTCCACTTTTAAATGATAAGAAATTTAGTGTCTATATTTAACACTGCAGAGCCATTTTTTGAAAATGTTGATTTAAGATTTTGCAAGTCTATATAACTGCTAACTTAAGATTTTCTATTGAAATTAACTTATATATATCACAGGAAAGGCTACAATTTCTAAGAAGACTTACCTGAAATAGAAGTCCAGCAAACCTCATGTCAGACGGGGACTCTCAAATATTTTTCCTCTGCATTTCAGCCAAGCAAACTTCAGGTCAAAATGGGTCTTCTTTATTGCATTAGTTTCACCCTGAAATAAAATGTGGTCCTTCAGTATTGAACTTAAAAGGTCAAATGTCATCAATTAATAATCTTAGGCTATCTCTCATGTCAGTACAAGTGCCCTGTGCATTAAGATTGATTCAGTAACAATGTGGAAAGGTACTACAGAAACAATGTAGGCATGTCACTGGTGGTCCACAAATAATACAGGCCTGTCTCCAATTCACTATAACTATTCTGCAAATCAAAATTGTCCTGTGATAATGTAGAACTGACTGACTCACTACAAATGCAGTAATCACGGATCTACAATGCAGTTCAGGAGCAACAATCTCATGGCAAAATTCTCTGATACAGCTCAACTTTGAAAAGCAGGAAAGTCAAAGTTCGACTGACACAGACAGAACAAACAAATCATTGGATGTTACGATTACCATGTCATGAAGACGCCTAAGGTTAATACTTTATATTGGAAATGCTAGGGACAGAGAGAACCCAGTTTTAATTTCTGCGGAGAAGTCACAGTTGGCACAGTCAAAGACTTTTTCCCTGAGTTTGAGGATATGAACTGTCCAGGGTATACCAGCCATTTTAGCAGTACTACAGTATTTGCAAACTTTACTACCTCCTAAGACCCTCACCCACTAGCATTCTGAATCTGTGAACTTGCATACTGCTGTAGGTCCCGTTGCTAAGTAACCATTTGGTTCTTAGCCACGTAAAATAAGTCTAATCCTTTGGGCCAGCCCTAGGAGAGCTGTTAATCAGCTCAGTGGTCTGGTAAAACTAAGATATACTTAACTTTTAGCAACATTAATTCTAAATAAGTACTGTAATCTAACCATGCATATACGGTTATGTATTTTGGGTTGTGGCGGAGCCCACAATATAGTTTTAACTTGCCGGAGTCAACAGAGGAGCTTCTGTAGAACTTGCAATTTTCTCAAAATTCAGAACACTTTGTTGTGGAGGCTTTCAACTCTCAAATGTCCAGAATTCTCCCTTCTGTCAGTTGGTCATCTGCTGGACTGCACAGTGGGTACCCCTAAATATCTATTATGCCCAAACTAATGTACCTATTGGATGTTCAACAGACATCAAAATGGTTTAAGACAAGACATACGTCACATCAAATCTGACAAGGATTTCCATATAACGTCCAGATAGTTACCATAACTTGAAAGGTGGGCTTTCCATAATTATGCTCAATTTCACTATCAGTATTTTGAAAGTCTTTCTGGGCAACTTGATTGTTAAAATGAACCTTCCAGTTCAGTAGTACCTACATTTAACACACTTTGGGAGCCGGGCTTTCTGATAAGAAACAAAGCCTGTTGAGTACTAATGACCCTATATTCCAGGCGTCACTTGAACATTCTCTAGATATCTTACAACTGACAATAATTCCTCACAATTCCTAACCTCAACTATCCTGTGCTCTACGCTTAACCTCCACATTTGAAATGGTGGCATACTGAAAAATAATGACAATACCTAGGTTGATTGGTTGATGGGTACAGAAGTCTGCTAAGCTGAGGTGTTACCAGGAAACAAGTTTATTCAACGTTAAATTCTGCAAGAGAAATTTAGCCCTGTACGTGTCACAAGATTTTGCTACACCATACTAGGAATCCTCACATCTACACGCAAGTACAAAGCTCTACTTTCTATACAGCACCTGAATATGGATCAAATTCATATAAAAACTGTAAGATGAATATCCTGAGAGAACTGCGCTTTCTTAGTTTTGTAGCCCACATTCTCCCCTAAAATACCTGATGACGTTTCTCTGGGTGGCCCTAATGAAACCATCTCCACTGTACAACAATATCTAATAAATTCTGCTTTTCCCACTGACACTATTCAACATTTCAGATAGCATTTAGTTCTCCATACTTGTTCTGACAGAATTCATAACCAAAAGATGTACAAGCACACTTGGCTACAGACTAACCACTTGTGCAGAATATCAATCTTTCAAATTCTTCTAAAAGTCCCATACCTGACTTTCATAAAACCTATTGTTCAACATGGTCAATTTATAGGTTTAACTGGAGTTAACGGGCAAACAAAGTTGTTCCTAACTGTACCAGTTTCAATGTTATACAGATAATCAAAGGGACTAGCTTCACATTTACACTAAAGCAGAATAATTCTAGTTTTATTTAGGCCTTACCATTAAAGGATGTGGATCCAGATGATGAACGGGTCCTCTTGGCCGCAAGTATAAAACGTACAGGACTCCTCAGGTGTCGGTCCCATCAAGTATACAACACACAGGACTTGTAACTCTTCTTTTCCTCAAGCGAGTGTCATTCCCCAGGTGCTTAGCCTGAAAGGAAAAAGCTAAATCAGATCCTGGTAACATCAATTCAAGGCACTGTACAGAAATACTTTTGTACTTCACAACTTAAACTGTCCTATTTAGATTATAAGTATCCCTAATGATTCACTTACATCTTGATTCTCTGAAGTGACACTTAAAAGTGTCCTAAGCTGACAGTGTCCTAAGATTTCTACACAAACAGGCAAGTGGTTTTTACAAGTTTGTTTCAAGATCAAGAAGCCTCCCCTTCACAAACTTCCAATACGGAATGGCTATTCATATCAAGAACAGATATCCTGTGCAATCATTTTACATGCCTTGAAGACTACACCAAGAATCAAACTGCTGTTGTGACACTCTTGTATGGACAAATTTCATTCTCTCAATAACTACATTAATCTTGGCAGCAATCTCTTAGAAACTCAAGGAATTATAAGACTTGTGATCTATTTGAAGTACCAACGTTACCTGTGGGTCCTAATTCTCTCTTCTCTACTCTCATTTGGTTATTCAAGAAATAAACAAGAAGTGATCAGAATAAACCTGACTATATTCTCCAAAAAAATGCTCTATGTTGATGTGACTGATTTTATATAAATTTGGCTATGAAGCCAGACTCTAGGGGGCTTTCTAAAGAGGGAGTTGGAGTGGCTGGACAGTGCGATGGAAGACAGGAAATGGGAATGGAGGTGAAAAACAAAGTAAATTAAAGTAAAAATCATACACTTATTTCATCACACTAAAGCTAGCATGGATTTCCATATAAAATGAACAGTTCCTTTCAACGAATTCAGATTTAACTCTGATTATGATAATATACCATGAAACTAGTTCAATCAACATTAAATTCCACAAGAGGAATTTAGCCATTACCAAGGTTTTACCGCACAGTACAAGGAATCCTCACATCTACATAAAAGTAAAACCCTCTACAGTAATTGGTATGTCACATCTGAATATGAACTGAATTCCTATACAAATTATACCAAGAATATCCTGAATCCTGGTCACCACAGACAACTACAAACTCTTAGTTTTGAAGACCACATTCTCGTCTACAAAACCTGACAAAGATTTTCTTGAGGGTGCAGCAAGTGTAATCTTTCCTGTATCAAAACTATCTAACATTGCTGCCTTTTCCACTGACATTATTTAACATTTTAGTCTGTGTTTAGTTTTCCACAGAATTCTTAGCCAAAAGTTCTACCAGCACGCTTTACTACAGACTAACTACTACTGCAGAATATCATCAGCTTTCAGATACTTCTAAAAGTCCCATAACTGACTCTTATTAAATCTGACCTAATGTTCAAAGCAGTCAATTTGCAGTTTTTAACCCGGGTTCATGGCAAGCAAAAGTGCTCCTAACTGTACCAGATTCAACGTTATCCAGTTAAGCAAACGCAGTCTTTAACTGGTCTGACGTTTACACCACATTCAGTAGGACAGTTCTATTTTTATTTAGGCCTTACCATTACAGGATGTGGCTCCAGGTGATAATGGGTCATCTTGGTCCACTCAAGTATCGGAAGTAAGCAGCTCCTTGACATTTAGTTCTTTGTAGCAAGAGTACTCTCCTAGGTACTCACCCTGAAAGGAAAATCTTTAATCAGATCCTGATGATGTCATTTCAAGGCACTGCTCTCTAAAATGTGCTGAATTCCATCTGCACTTCAGAATTTATATCTAAAACTACTGAAAAAAATCTTGCCAATACACCAAGTTGTAAGAGAGGTTTATAAACCTCCAGATTATGCCATCATGACCCACTGAACATCTTTTCAACGCACTATTATTACTTTCCATAAAAATTTATATTTCAAAGGTAAATCACTGAACTTAAGAGGCTTCTTAAGATTGTACAAAATAACAGCAAAACAGACTTAAGTACCTAAAGTCATTCCTTTAAGAGGTTATGATTTATGAAGATTGCAGCTGATCATATTCCAAACCTTGCGCTTTTAAAAGACAAGAAATTAAATGTCTATATTTAACACAGTAGATCCAATTTTCGAATGTTAATTTAAGAGTTCACATGCATAAAAAAAAGAGCCTATATAACTGCTAACTTAAGATTTTCTATTGAAATGACCTCACATATATCACAGGAAAGGCTACAATTTCTAAGAGGACTTACCCTAAATTGCAGTCCAGCAAACCTCACGTCAAACGGGGACTCTCAATATTTTTCCTCTGCATTTCAGTCCAGCAAACTTCAAGTCAAAATGGGATATCTATATTGCATTAGTTTCATCCTGAAATAAAATGTGGTCCTTCAGCACTGAATTTAAAAGGTCAGAGGTCGTCCATGAATAATCTTAGCCTATCTCTCATGTCATACAAGTGCCCTGTGCATTAAGACTGATTCAGTAACAATGTGGAAAGCACTACAGAAACAAGGTAGGCACGTCACAGTTGGTCCACTAATAATACAGGCCTGTCTCCAATTCACCATAATTATTCTGCATATCAAAATTGTCTGATAATAATGTTGTCCTGGCTGATTCACTACAAATGCAGTCATCACAAATCTACA
This sequence comes from Macrobrachium rosenbergii, assembly GCA_039081455.1. Taxonomy (NCBI): domain Eukaryota; kingdom Metazoa; phylum Arthropoda; class Malacostraca; order Decapoda; family Palaemonidae; genus Macrobrachium; species Macrobrachium rosenbergii. The sequence goes on from JANJGK010001271.1 coordinate 83,122, forward strand.
ATACAGTTCAGGAGCTACAATCTGTAACAATAAGTGAATGTTGTGATCTAGATTTTGTAAGTAATCAGTGTATGAATATTATTGGGTACGCTGTCTAAGTTTGTGAGTCATGTCTGTTGTTTAAGTTTTGGCAAGTCACGTGACCAGAACGGCCCTCGCATCTCACCCGCTCTCCAAAATGCTCGCTCGTCAACACTGTTTAACAAATTGGTAGCCTGTTTAACCCTTAAGGGACAGATTGAGCCTGAGTGTGAAGTCAAACAGGATTGGGGAGATGGACGGATTGAGCCTCAGTGTGAAACAATATTAAGCAACACTGATTATGGTAAGAATGGGGCGAGAGGGAGATGCCAATGCTTCTATATGCTATAAATTCACTAACGGCAACTTTTATACAGACGTGAGAGTTAGGCCAGTATCAGCAATGCTTGTGACTCGAAGGGGGAAAGTACCGCATCTCTCTCTCTCTCACACGAGTCTTTTGTAAATTTGCTTGTAAATATATGAGGGGGTTGCTGTTGTTTTTTGTTTTTGTTTTTACGATAGTATGTCGGTTGTAAATGTAATTTTACAAAGAAAAATGCAAAGAAATATTAGAAAAAGCATGTCAAAGTAAAAAAAAAAGTAACGAACCTTCCTTCTCGTAAATGTACGTGAATATTTTTCAACAAATATGCAAAAAATTTGTTACTGCTTTTATTTCTCATCTGTTTTTATATTGTGTGAGCAGTAAAGATAATTTGACAAAATCCAAAAAACTTATTGATTAGAAAAAACATATATAAGTTGGTAAAATTTACGACTGTCTTGTAAATGAGGCCCCACAAGGGATTGTAAATAGTCATTTTCAACTTCTTGTGGAAGGTAGGGAAAATTTTTTAGAATTTTTTTATTTATACATTGTAAATGTACGTGTCATTCTCTTTCCATTGATGTGACTTTTTTTTTTATTTTGCCAACCTCAAAGTTTCCCCGGTCCGGGGTGCTGCACGTTGATAAATTATGCCGTCCCTTAAGGGTTCATCTTCATGGTTCTAGGGGAATATGATAACAGATTTGATCCCGTAGGGGGTTTAGTGCTGTCAGTGCACCTCACACTGTGCACTGTAGGCCTTGCTTAAGGTTCTAAACTACAAGAAAAAAGCCTGTGGATCAAGATTAATTTGATGGTGTCAGCTGAAACATAACACTGTAAGCCTACAGGAACTAAACTAGCCTAAGGTACATATGGACAATCCTTTAAAAGGCACCAGATTGGAAAAGGCCAACCCCATGTATGGTTCCCTACACAAGTAACTATATACCTTACACAGATGGTTCACCTCAAAAGGGAATGATAAGGACAGTTCTCAATCCCTTATCTACACAAGTCACTCATACAAAAAGTACCATAATTGAGCACTTCATAAGCAAAAACCTTAACCGTTATGTCAGGCATCATTCTGAAGAGACAATCCAAGATACTTCAAGAAAATCATTCCAAACCTTCAGAGTCCTGTCTGTGATGTACCTCCCTTCTGATCAAGTCAAGCCTCAGATAGTTTCAATTCTTAACTGTGTCTCAGCTGACTCAATAATGACACACAAAACTACCTTTTGAAAATGTTGAGACTTGCAATAACAACTCTACACAAATTTCAATGTCATTTTTATTCAGGTTCACCTTGAGGCATACAAGCAATTCCTCCTAGACTCCCTTTTTCATAGCTGGTCAGGGTGAGTGAGGCCCTTCCAGAATGACAAAGAACAACAGTCACTTCTCAAATTCCAAACTGTCAGGTTTCCAAGGTTGAACAAGGGTCATCAACTGAAGGGCTTCTGCCCAAATGATGTGGAGGCTGAAACAAGGCCAGCTGGAGAAGTTAGACAGCTGGGGGGGGGGGGGAGAACAAAGGCAACAAGGAAAGTCAGGGACCAAAGATGTTGCAGCTGGGGCCATCCACAAGTCATTTATGCAATATGTGGCAACCCTTATGAAAACATTTCAAAGTTGATGAGACACTCTGTCAAACATTTCAGCTCCAATACAAAAGCTACAATGGACTGTTATTCTTCCTCCTAGGAAATTATGGACAGCATCAAACTGCCATCTGTGTAAATAGTGGGTTTATGAATCTTTTATTCAATGAAATTTTGGCTGTCAAGCCAAGCACTGAAGGAGCACTTTTGTCCATACAGCAATCACATGCAAGCAGGGAGTTGCTGAAGCTGGACCGCAGTACGGAGAGATCCAGAAGAAATAAGATGAAAGACAAAGATCTAGAGGCAGAATAGGGAGAAAACCTCACGTGCACTATGAAGTCAGTCTGAGGGATTGGACAGCAACACTGAAGAAAGGAAGCAGGAAAGGAGGTAAGGTCAAAAGGTCAAAGGCTAAACAGTTGGGTAAGGCTAGGGGCCTCAGGGACACTGCAAACACCCTTCAGTAATGCCTGGTGTGCACTAGCACCCTAAGGGGCAAATACTGTACAGGGTTCAACATATCCTTTATCCTTGGTTCATCACAGCTCAATAAAACTTGTGGGTCCCTTTCTTTCTTCCCAAACTAACTGTTGCATAATCAATACATGAAAACCTTCATCACCTTCAGCTTTCCCACAAGAGATCCATAAAAAGGAACAGAGCAAATACCACATACTGGAAGGTGGTCCAGCAGTAAACGTGTGTTGTACGCTACATCTCTCGCAGTCCATTGGTTTGACACCATCTGGTTTCGGAGTTTCTTGGCACAACTCTGGAAAAGACACTCGAGTTACTAGAGGAAATTCAAGGCAATTTCAGCATTCTAAAAGTAACAACTATTTTTATTATAAGTCTATTCAATCTCTACCAGATTGAGCTGCAAACCCAATCGAGTATTTCACACACTGATGTATATTTAGACAATTATGCATTGGCTTCTTCACACTCTACCATAAGCTGCCTACACTGTGGCTTTTCCTGAGTCCTGTCAACAGTGCTCAAGATATGTCTGACAGCACCTGTGGACTGGACCTAGTCAGTCGGTCAAATACTTGTTGGGGAACATGAGGTCAGGGAGGCCATAGTGCCCTACATCAGGTTACTTTAGATCTGGATGTGTTCTGTTGGCTACGAAAAATGACTAGGAACAGAGGTCAACCAATGGCGCTTAACATAATCTTAAAGTCCCTTCACCAATGGGTGCAGCTCTTCCCGATCATAAACTTGACTAGTTAACTGCACACCAGAGGGTATAACTATCTCTGAAATGGCTCAAACAAAATCTTCATATGACCAGGTGTGTGAAACCCAGCCCCGAGCACATCAGGGCACAATGCCTGAGCAAGGTTAGGTTAGGATGCATTTGGTTTACTGACAATTTTTTTGAAAAAAAAAAAAAAAAAAAAAAAAAAAAAAAAAAAAAAAAAAACTGCTTAACCTATGAGCCCTGAGTCTGCTGTTGCTCCAACTTAACCTTGTTACAATTTTTCTCTCTCATGAAAATACAAATCCTTTGGGCCAGTCCTCTGTTCATCAAATAACGGCCCTGTCAGTCACAGTATTTTAGCCCCCTCAAACAATTTAGCCCTGTCCAACAGAACATTTGAGCCCTATCAGACACACTATTATAGTCCTGTTGAATGCAACATTTCAGCAACTGTCAAACAATACATACTTAGCCCAGTTGAACACAACAGTTTAGTCCCTGTCAAATATAATATTTAGTCGTTGGATAATAGGGTATTCAAGTCCTCTCTAACGTAGTCCCTCAGCCCTGTCAGAGACTACATTTTGAGACCCCATCAACACACTGGTTTCACTTCAGTCAATCAAAAGGGCCGACTGGGAACCTTGGGGTGGAAACTGTCTTAGAGGTGGAAAAAAATATGTCAAACCCCCAGAGCATGAAGGAGCAAGGGCTACTAGCCCCCCCAAGACCCAGACTAGGGCACAATGCCTCAGGTCAGGCTAAGTTAGGGAAGGTTAGGTGATCATGTGTTGAGTCACTTTGAGGCTCCTTCTAGCCCTGTGCAAACTGGAAGCTTCAATTCCACGTTGCAGTGACTCTCAAACTGGGTGCCATGGCGCCCTGGGGTGCCACAGACAGTGCCTTGGCTACGTCATCTCACGGAACATTTGTAAATAATAATAATAATAATAATAATAATAATAATAATAATAATAATAATAATAATAATAATAATAATAATAAGAGGCTATGGCCGATTTGCAGGAAGAGTCTGAAGGAGGCATCAATGGCCGACTACACTCAAATTCACTTGAGAAAAATGACAATCATTTCAACACTTGCCTTCACTTCAAGTCTTCGTCCAAGCCATTACCGTAAATCCGAGTCATTTCACTCAGGAAAGCCACCTCCCTTTGGAGGACCTGAGCTAAGCCAGCCTCGAAATAAATCGCCCTGGAATGTCAGGGGAAGGGAGACGACAGGTCACGTGATCTGGGTTCCAGTAATGTCGCCCAAGATTTGGGTGGAGGTCCTCTCGGGCCATTTCTCCTTCATCTTTGGACATTTCAAAAATATCACTCAGTTATTTGGTAATGTGAGATTTTATTTAGGTGAAATTCATGGCATTTTGCGTAATTTTGATGTTAGGGCGTTGGTCTCGTGTGTGGAACAATGGAACCGCAGAGGTGGCAGTTGACAGAAAACCCCAAACAAAAGATGGCGACGTTCGAGGTTGAAATAAAATTTCTGTGGTTCATCTGTGAACCAACTTTTCACACCTTCATTTGATCTTACTTATTTTATTTTTTAAATAAAACTAACCTTCTTTCACTCCTGAGTGACTCCTGCACTCTTCTTCCTCTGTATCACAGTCATATCATAGTAATAAATTCCACTCGAATGTTGCACTCAAGGAGTGACATCCACGATTCAAATGAGTTCGAGAAGATTTCAGTCCCTGAATATGAAGTCATATTTCAATTGTCATTATTAGTGGTTTTATCCTTACCTAATTATTTTACCTGAATTTGGGTAAATCGATGATAAATCTTACTTAAATTAAGGTAAAGGACTTACTTGAGGGGATATAATAGGATATATATGAAGACATATCAGCCTATATATAGACTGTGGTTTTTTTTTACAACAATTTGCCTATTTTGCCCAAATTAAGGTAAATCGCTCATAAACCGTACTTTATATAAGGTAAAGACCTTACCTTGAAGGTTACATAAGGCTATATTAGGGTATATAAGGATATGTTAGCCCAGAGATTCAACTCAAACCTTACAGTAATTTATGCTTTCACCCTTAAAATGACTGGATTATTTTACCTAAGTTTAGGTAAATCGATGATGTGTACTTAAATTAATGCAAAGAACTTATCCAAAGGTTATAATAGGATAAATGAGGACGTATAAGAAGACATATCAGCCTTTCATTGCTCATTTCTCTTCAGTCTTTGCTTGTTTCACATGGTGCCAAACGTACGGTTCTACAGTATATACTGTACATATACAGTATAATATATATATATATATATATATATATATATATATATATATATATATATATATATATATATATATATATATATATATATGTGTGTGTGTGTGTGTGTGTGTGTGTGTGTGTGTGTATAATTACAAATGGAAGTTAAAGTTTCATGGTGAAAATAACCTTTTATTTCGGTTTCTTAAGAAAAACTAAAATGTTCTTTTCCGCAACTGAGAACATTTTGCAAATTTTTCCAAAGTTTTGCAAATTTTCCCAAAATTTTGCAAATTTTTCCAAAATTTTGCAATTTTTTCCAAAATTTTGCAGATTTTTCCTAAATTTTAACCAAACTGTTTCTTTGAAATCAATGCCAGTGAATTCACTATCACAGTGAATTCACTATCACAGTGAATTCAGTGTCAGTGAATTCACTATCACAGTGAATTTGGTGTCAGTGAATTCGCTATCACAGTGAATTCAGTGTCAGTGAATTTACTATCACAGTGAATTCGGTGTCAGTTAATTCACTATCACAGTGAATTTGGTGTCAGTGAATTCACTATCACAGTGAATTCAGTGTCAATGAATTCACTGTCACAGTGAATTTGGTGTCAGTGAATTCACTATCACAGTGAATTCAGTGTCAGTGAATTCACTATCACAGTGAATTCAGTGTCAGTGAATTCACTATCACAGTGAATTTGGTGTCAGTGAATTCACTATCACAGTGAATTCAATGTCAGTGAATTCACAATCACAGACCATTGGTGTCGGGTGAACTTATTATATCAATAGAGTTATTTTATAATAATCCTGTAAGAAATACGTTTATAATAATAATAATAATAATAATAATAATAATAATAATAATAATAATAATAATAATAATAATAATAATAGAGTTACTGAGGAGGAGGGAGAAGAAGGAAGTGGGGGTGGGGAAGGTATTGGCATTACAGGGATTGGGACTGACATTGTTGGGATTGGGATTGCCATGACTGGGATTGGCATGATTGGTATTTGGATTGGCATGATGGGGATCGGTCTGACTGGGATGAGTAATGGCATTATGGATATTGCAATTGGCATGATTGGGTTTAATATTGGGATTACGGGGAGTGGGATGGATTTGGTTGGGATTAGCATGATTGGGATTTAGATTGGCATGATGAGGATTGGTCTGATTGGGATTGGCATGATTGAGATTGGGATTGGGACTGACATGATTGGCTGATTGGGACTTGTACTGGCATTACAGGTAATGGGATTGGTATTGGCATTGTGGAGATTGGTATCAGAATTATTGGGATTGTGATTGACTTGGTTGTGACTGGCATGATGGGGATTGGTCTGATTGGGATTGGGATAATTGGGAATGCACGATTTGCATTGGTATTGTTGGGATTGGTATGATTGGGATTGGCACAATTTGAATTGCCATGATTGGGATTAATATTATTGGGATTTGGCTTGATTTGGATTAGGTTTGGTATAATTGGGGGTGACATGGTCGGGATTGGGATCGGCATGCTTAGAATTGGGATTGAGATTGGCATCATTGGGATTGGGACTGGAATGACTGGAGTTGGTATTGTCACGATTGGGGTTGGGATGCTTGGTATTGGGATTGGGATAACTGAGATTGGCATGATCGGGATTGACACGACTGGAATAGGATTAGCATGACTATTTTTTTCTAGTTCAGGGAAAGGGGTTCCTTCACCTGCTCTCAACAGACAGACAGACAGACAGACAGACGAGGCCTCTTCAGTCAGTGAGTGAGGAAAAAGATCCTTTTCAGGACAAAACTCGAGGCGATAAAGAGAGCACAAGGGACACTCGCATTTGGCCAGCGAGGCGGTCAACTCAAGGTCCAGTTCGTCCTTGTCGGGTGATTTGAGTCTTGTAGTCCACACCAGGCCTCCTCTGCCCTCCAATTTATCACAGTTATGGGTTCATGTTTTACTATCAACTAAATCATTACCCACAAGGCGTACTGTAAGCAATACCCAACTGAGGGCATCTAGGAGAGCTGCCCAACCTAGACCCATGTGCTTATCACCTCTCAGCGTCCATCTTGAAATCGTTTTGATTATCTTTGTATCGTCCTTCTATTTGACTGAGTCTGCTAAGAGATTAATGAATAATTCATGAATGAATGAATAACAGAAAGGGGCAGAGGTTTATTCAACCCCTGGGGGTGTTCGAGGGAGGAGGGGCGTCGGAAACATGAGCTTTGAAAATCGTGCACATTTCTCACATCACCACCAGACGAAAACCCCTGATTTTCAAAGAATTTGCGCTACATTTCGAAATTATATATATATAGGCTATGATGATTTGTGCGAAATTTTAAGAGATTGTTAGTTAATCATTCCTGGGATGTCACCGACGACGCTTGGCAAAGAAAACGACATTTTGACCGAAGTTTTCACGATGGCCCGGCGGCGGAAGAAGAGTGGTCATGACGTCATAAGAGTGGTCATGACGTCATCACGTAACAGTGGCTCCAAAACCGATGGAGGGATTTGATGTTCTTCAGCCTTTAATTAAGTGTTTATTATTGAAGAGTTGTCGTCGAAGAATGGGCGTTGTCACGTGACATAAGCTTTGCTAGAAGAAAGATACAGAGAGAGAGAGAGAGAGAGAGAGAGAGAGAGAGAATGTAAGCATTTGTGCAGTCTGCTTCTTCCTCCTTCGAGGAACAGACGTGGACGTGGGGCAAGTGCCGTCATTTTAGATAGTATATAAATGCGCTCACAGCACTACTACTTCTTCTTCTCGAGAAGGTTCTGGATTTTGGAGGGGAAAAATGGCTTCTTTTCCCGTCACAAACTTCTATTTATAAATTGCAAATTAGCTTTGCTACACAAATGCTGAAGTCATAGCAAATGTGAACATTAGGCCTATTACCTGAGGCATATACTCATATAACGTGATATATATCTTTACTGGAATATGTGTATATACTATATATATATATATATATATATATATATATATATATATATATATATATATATATATATATATATATATATATATATATATATATATATATATATATATATATATATTGAAAACGACAAGGCCGAACAGGTGAAAGCCTATTCCAATCTCAAACGAAGAGATGAATATTGTGCCTCCGGTCACCACCATTCTTACCGATTATGGGGTGAGAACAAATCTACAACAACTGGATAATTTAAGCCGCCGTGCTAGGCCTAGTCTCAAGCATTTTGTTCAAAGAATGTGTCAAATATTCTTTGAGAATAGACAAAACTGTAAGGTGAATTAGAGAGAGAGAGAGAGAGAGAGAGAGAGAGAGAGAGAGAGAGAGCGAGAGAGAGAGAGAGAGAGAGAGAGAGAGAGAGAGAGAGAGAGAGAGAGCTTAATTTGTTCAATGGACAAGCATAGGGAAAGACAGAGACAGTTTGCATAACTTTCTACAAACATACGTGTGTTGGAGAGAGAGAGAGAGAGAGAGAGAGAGAGAGAGAGAGAGAGAAAAAGAGAATGCCGGGGTTTGACAGACACAGACAGGTGACACTGCTTGTGACAGTGACAGACAGACAGACAGACAAGATTGCTTATGACACTGGCAGACAGACACACAAGTCTGTTTGTGACAGACACAGACAGACGACATTCCTTGTGACAGTGACAGACAGACAAGATTGTTCGTGACAGTGACAGGCAGACAGGCATACAAGATTGCTTGTGACAGACACAGAGACACAATTACCTATGACAGACAGACAAGACTGCTTGTGACAGCCACAGACAGACAGATAAGACTGCATGAGACAGACGCAGACAGACATACAAGATTGCTTGTACAAACAGACAGGCAATATTCTTGACAGACACAAACGGACAAAATTGCTTAGGACAGTGACATACAGGCAGACAGACAAGATTGCTTATGACAGTAGCAGACACAGACAGCCAAGATTGCTTATGGCACTGACAAACAGACAAAATTGTTTGTGAGTGACAGACAGACATATAGACAAGATTGCAGGCAACAGTGACAGACAGACAACATTGCTTGTGACAGTGACACAAAGACAGACGGACAAGATTACTAGTGAAAGTGACAGACAGGCAGACAGACAATATTGCTTGAGACATACACAGATAGATAGACTAGATTGCCTGTGACAGCAGGCCGATAGGCAAGATTGCTTGTGACAGTGACAGACAGACAGACAATGATGGTTGTGATAGACACAGACTGACAGACAAAATTGCTTGTGATAGAGACAGACAGACACACAGTCAATACTGATTGTGACAGACACAGAAAGATTGCTTGTGACAGTGACAGATAGACAGACAGACAGACAATATTGATTGTGACAGACATACACCGTCAGACAAAGACTGCTTGTGACGGTAACAGACAAGACTGATGGTGACAGACAGGCAGGCAAGAGTGCTTGTGACAGACAGACAGTCAAGATAGCTTATGAAAGAGGCAGACAGACAGGACTGGCTATAACAGACATGCAGACGGACAGGACTGCTCTTGACAGAGAGAGAGAGAGAGAGAGAGAGAGAGAGAGAGAGAGAGAGAATTGCTCTCAATCCTCTCTCTCTCAGTATGATAGCATGATTTAGACAGAATTCCTTCATAAGAAGCTTTCTTTGAAGAGTCCTCATGTCAGAAGAAGATGGAAGTGTTGGCAAACTTGACATTCGTCTGGAGTCGACCGACATAGGCCTACAGTAGGTAGCCATGAAGAGATAATTATAGCTTAGGCCCTTTCCTAAATTCCCCTTTCATTAGTCGTGACATTGCTTTCTTCCCGTCGTAATAATGAGAGAGAGAGAGAGAGAGAGAGAGAGAGAGAGAGAGAGAGAGAGAGAGAGAGAGAGAGAGAGAGAGAGAGAGAGAGAGAGAATGCTTTCGAGGTCAATGAAGTGATAAATCTAGGTACATAGTTGATCTTGGTCCCCCCCATCAATTAGAGTCAGTCTCATTCCATCTGTCCACTGACCATTTGGTGGACGTGACATGACATCCGCCCCGTAGCTTGGTGCTTGGTTGAAATCAGTTTCCGATATCGCTTGCTTACTGTGATAAAAAAACAAGACAAACTTCATCTTCAGTAATCATCTGAATGCTTAAATATACAACCAAGCCTCACACAAACTGATGCAGATCATAAGCAAACCAATTTATTTCGACAATATCATCACAACAGAAGCACACGAGAGATGAACTCGTAAAATATAGTCTACGCCAATCAAACACACACGAACGATGAGGTTTCAATACTTATGCTTTTTCTCACTGTAAAGAAAAAGACATCTGGCTATGCGAGTGCTAATAAAAGGAGTTTTAATCATTTCTTGCGTGTAAATTACCTGTCTGAATAGGGAACATTCAAAATAGCGTGAAATATTGTTGTCTATGAAGCAGCTGTCTGGGGAAGGTGGAAGGAAGGAAGGAGCGACCACCTCAACTCAACACTGGGTGGACTGAGGGTGCGAAATTTCACTCGATGCATGACAATAGTATCGCCGTTTTCTTTCAGAATACATTGCTTATTTGTATGATTTTTCCTTGAGCATTCATATCTATAACAACTCAGTAACTGGTCAATTTTAGGAGTCTTTTAACAAATAACATATCGAGCAAAAGTTTGAAATCTCACTGAGTTCCCGTCATCCATTGTGCTGATGACATGTGTCCGCGTAAGAGGCTGGCCTACACTTCCTTTTTCAATGAAGGCATCGGAATGGTACTTAGATAAAATGAATAAATCAAGGTTACAATCTGAAAGTAGTTTTGATTGACATGGAATGAAAGAGTGCTTGAAAGCAGGCAAGTAAAATGAGATATCTGATGACTAGGCCTGTAAAGTCACCAAATCGGCGCCAGGATAGTGTTTCGGCGGCGCCATTAATTAAGTCTCCGCTGAGCTTGTTTTCTTTGATGACTTCCCGTTTTCTTCAAGCTCAATTAGTCACGCCTAAAACGTGCCAGGTCACGCATTTTAATCATTTTTACTTTATGGTATTTATACGAATGTCACACATTGTGTATCACATGTTTCTTCATTCACAGGCATCAAGACTGTATCTATATTGTAGCTCTGTATGTTTTGTATTGTAATTTGTACTCGTTCACTGCATATTATTGTTTATTGTTTCGACCTCAGGTCACAGTCAATTCCATTGTCTCTCACGGCCCGGCGTCAGTCGGCCGCAATATAAGCTGCCTGGATCTGTAATAAAGTAGCAGTAACTTTTACCTGCTCGTTTCTTTGACACCTTACAGTGGTGACCCCCGGAGTATCCCGGAGCCATTAGCGGACTCACTACGGCGACTCAGTCTTGGCTCCAGGATTTCTCCAAAATGCTCTTAGCGGCCTAAACACGGCGCTGTAACCAGCGTTTGAGCGTGCTGACTCTCGTCGGCGTACCCCACCAGCGTCACTAGCGGAACCACACGGCGCACGAAAGTGCGTACTGACGCGAGTACCCCACTCCAGTAAGGGGTCAAAGGAGCGAGCATGGACGCGGATATCCCCTCCTTCATGCAGTTAAACGCGGACCCCGCGGACTCCGAGGTTTACCTACCTCCCATCACAGCCGCGCCCGCCCCCGCATCGAGGCCCTCCCGCAACTCCACACCAGCGCCCCGAACACACGACGGCCGGGCAACACAATCGCGGGCCGCCCTCACCGTAAAGCTGCCGCCGTTTACGCAGGGGAACCCATCGATGTGGCTGCGCAGGGTGGAGAGCCACTTCAGAATCGCGGACCTCACGGACGAAATCCTACAGGCCGACACAGTGCTCAACGCCCTTCCGGAGGACGTGTACAGGAAACTCATCTCGCGAGTACCCGAAACACACACCCTCACATACAGCACCACAAAAAAGTTCCTCCTCGAAGCTTGCTCCCTGCCCATCGCCGAGCGGGCCGCCCGTGCTATCGACCTTGCCAATAATCCACGCCACGACCTCAATCCAAGAGACGCTTGGGGCATGGTCGTAGATCTCCTGTCAATACCAGTCTTGGGTGGCACAAACAAGCGGCAGGAGATAAGCTTCATACGGGAAATCTACCTTCGCCAACTCCTCCCGGAAGTACGCAACCAGATCGCTCACCCCTACACCATGCCTGTCGAGGACCTCATAGAGGCGGCACAACACCTCACAGACTCCGTCAAGGCTTCACAGCGGCTAAAACCGGCCACACAGCCGGTCAGCTCCGTCCAGCCTGAAGAGGACGTAGAGCAGCCCGTCAACGCCATCGCCAACAGACGTCCACCGAACCACAGCAGCCGGAGGTCCCCGGGCTTCTGTCGCTACCACAAGTGGTTCGGAAAGGACGCCCGAAACTGCCTGCCGCCCTGCTCGTTCAACTGTTCAAAAAACGGGGGTGGCGGCGGCCAGCAGGACAGGCCGCCATGGCAGCCGAAGAACCCAGGGCCTCAAAAACAGTAGGTTTTTACGTCCGCGACACCGTCTCCGGCAGGATGATGCTGGTCGACACAGGAGCCTTTAAGTCGGTCTTCCCAGCATCCAGAGAGGACCGCAACCAGACACCAGACCCGGCCGCTTTCCTGACGGCCGCCAACGGAACCCCCATCCTCTCCTACGGCACCAGGCTCCTGTCGATCTCCATCCTTGGCCAGAGTTACTCCTGGGACTTCATCGTCGCGGACGTAGGAACCCCACTCCTGGGGGCCGATTTTCTGGCGCACTTCGGCCTGCTAGTCGACGTGGGGCGCAAGCGCCTCCTCGATACCGACTCCTGCCGGTCTCTCCCGTTAACGGCGGGACCCAGACCCACCATCAGCGCCGTCGCCCCCCACCAATATGCACACCTTCTGTCGGAGTTCCCTGAGGTATTTAAGCCCGAGCTTCGCCAAGTCCCCGGGGCCCCAGCCAAGCACGGCATATACCACCATATAGTGACTAAAGGGCCCCCGACACATGCGAAGTTCCGCAGGCTTCCCCCTCAGCGCCTTCAGGAGGCGAAAAAAGCATTCGCGGAGATGGAACAGATGGGCATCTGCAGGAAAGCCTCCAGTCCATGGGCCTCCCCCCTCCACATGGTGCAGAAACCGGACGGCTCCTGGAGACCCTGCGGCGACTACAGGCGGCTCAACATTGCAACGGAGCCCGACCACTACCCTCTACCCAATATGCAAGACCTCACGGCCTCCTTTCACGGGGCCAAAATATTCACTAAATTGGACCTTCTCAAATCTTATTTCCAGGTACCTGTTGCGCCAGAGGACATACCAAAGACAGCCATCATCACGCCCTTCGGGTCCTATGTGTTCGCCTTCTCCACCTTCGGGCTGAGGAACGCCGGGGCCACCTTCCAGCGGCTCATGGACAGCATCCTGGGGGACCTAAAATTCTGCGTCTGCTACGTCGACGACATTCTCATATTTTCCAGGTCTCACAGCGAACACCAGAGGCACATCAAAGCAGTCCTCCAGCGCCTCCAAGAAAACGGCCTCGTCGTCCGTTTCGACAAGTGTACCTTCGGCGTCCAGAAAGCAGAATTCCTGGGTCACGAGGTGTCTCCGACAGGCGTCCGCCCTCTTACACTGAAAGTGGCAGCCGTAGCCAAGTTCCCGACACCCACCTCCATCAAGGCCGTCCAGGAGTTCCTTGGGATGGTAAACTTCTACAGGCGGTTCATCCCCGGGATCGCGCACACCACGGCCCCCCTGACGGAAGTCCTAAAAGGTCAACCGAAGTCCCTGTCTTGGGGACCCAGCCAGCAGCAGGCCTTTTCCCTGACGAAGGCCGCCCTCACCAAGGCAACTGCCTTGGCACACCAGGATCCCAAGGCTCCCCTCCAGCTGACGACAGACGCCAGTAACGTTGCCTGCGGTGCTGTTCTGGAGCAAATCATCAACGGCGCCCCCCAGCCCATCGCCTTCTTCAGCAAGAAGTTCAGTCCCGCAGAGTCCCGCTACAGCACCTTCGACAGGGAACTCTGCGCGATGTACCGCGCAGTTCGGCACTTCAAGTTCCTCCTGGAGGGGACGCCCTTCACAATCTTCACAGACCACCAGCCACTGGTTCACGCCTTCACGAAGCAGGGGGACGCATGGTCTTCCAGACAGCAGCGCCACCTTTCAGCCATAGCCGAATTTACCTGTTCCGTCAGGTACCTCCCCGGCAAGAAAAATCCCGTAGCAGACGCCCTCTCCAGAGTCGAGTTGAACGCAGTGCAGCTTGGTGTAGATTACCAGGACCTTGCCAGGGAACAGGCCGCTGACCCAGAAACCCCAGCATACCGCACCGCCATCACATCCCTCAAGTGGCGGGACGTGACCCTCGCCCCCGGAGGCCCCAGCCTGCTCTGTGACATCAGCACAGGCCAGCCCCGCCCTTTGGTTCCAGCCTCACGCCGCCGCCAGGTATTCGACATCATTCACGGCCTCTCACACCCCTCCGGCAGGACCACGGCCAAACTGCTTTCAAAAAAGTTCGTTTGGCACGGGGTGCAAAAGGACGCCACAGCCTGGGCAAAACAGTGCCTGCAGTGCCAGACCAGTAAAGTGGGTCGTCACACGCAGTCGGGGGTAGGCGAGTTCCCACAGCCAGGGCGCCGCTTCGGCCACATCCACATCGACGTCGTCGGGCCCCTTCCCCCATCAGGCGGATCCAGATACCTCCTCACGGTGGTAGACCGTTCGACAAGGTGGCCCGAAGCCACACCCATGCAAGAAGCCACCGCCAGCGCGTGCGCTGAGGCCCTGCTCTCCAGTTGGGTTAGCCGCTTCGGCGTCCCGGACCACATCACAACCGACAGGGGCCCCGCTTTCCTCTCCGAGTTGTGGTCTGCCCTGGCTCAACTGCTGGGAACCACGCACCACACCACCACAGCGTACAACCCAGCGGCCAACGGCCTGGTTGAACGGTTCCACAGGTCCTTAAAGTCATCCCTCATGGCCCGCTGCACCGCCGAGGACTGGAAACATCAGCTGCCGTGGGTCCTCCTCGGGTTGAGGACCGCCCCCAGAGCCGACGGCACCCCATCCGCAGCTGAACAAACCTATGGGGAACCCCTCGTGGTGCCGGGAGAGCTCGTGACGGATGATCGCCACTCCCCATCTCTGCAGAGGCTCCGCGACGTGGCCGGCAAGTTCGCCCCTTGCAGGCGCTCATACATCGACAAAGCAACCACCTTCATGCCGCCACAGCTGTCATCCGCCACCCACGTCTTCGTCAGAGTCGACGCCGTCCGTCCACCACTAACTAAGCCCTACAGGGGACCCTTCCGCGTGCTGGAGCGGAACAGCAAGGCGTTCCAGCTGGCACTCCCAGGCAAGAACGACTGGGTTTCCATAGACCGGCTAAAGCCCGCCTTCCTGTCGGAGAGTCCCAGCAGCGACGCAGCACCCCTTTCGCCCAAACGCACTCCAGCACGCCCTCACCCCCGCAGGCGCGGCCGCCCCAGGAAGGAACCGCCCAAACAGCAGCCTCACAGGCGGGAGGCCCCTCAGTTATCTTCAAGGAGCCGCGGCACCCTTCAGCGTCCCAGCAGATACAGGGATTAATCAGACGCGTCCCTCGTCTTGGGGGGGGAGTATTTGTAAAGTCACCAAATCGGCGCCAGGATAGTGTTTCGGCGGCGCCATTAATTAAGTCTCCGCTGAGCTTGTTTTCTTTGATGACTTCCCGTTTTCTTCAAGCTCAATTAGTCACGCCTAAAACGTGCCAGGTCACGCATTTTAATCATTTTTACTTTATGGTATTTATACGAATGTCACACATTGTGTATCACATGTTTCTTCATTCACAGGCATCAAGACTGTATCTATATTGTAGCTCTGTATGTTTTGTATTGTAATTTGTACTCGTTCACTGCATATTATTGTTTATTGTTTCGACCTCAGGTCACAGTCAATTCCATTGTCTCTCACGGCCCGGCGTCAGTCGGCCGCAATATAAGCTGCCTGGATCTGTAATAAAGTAGCAGTAACTTTTACCTGCTCGTTTCTTTGACACCTTACAGGCCTATCGTTCGCTTGCCAATGCTTCGTGTTCTGGAGGTCAACATCAATAAAGGTTACTTTTCCAGTTTCCGGAACTTTGGTACCATAGTAAAGCTATTTTCATATTCATTCAATGAAATCGTACATAGAACAAATTTTTAGTCATAAGGAAATCTTGTAATCTGTAAAGTTTGTGAGCACAGGACTGTAGCAAGTGTAGCTTTGGGTATATTATGTACCGGTGCGATAAAGCATAAAATAATCAGTGTGACCACTCGAGATTTTGGAAATTCCCAAGATTGCTACCTAAAATATCCCAAGATTAACAAAAAAATCCCAAGTTTCCTGAAATACAATTAGTTTCAGTAAAATACATTAAGGAACATATATACCTTAATATTGAAGAAATATTTGCTCCCTCTCAGACTCATCAGCGGCAGCACCTGCATATGAGTACAATGTTGTAGTTTCTCCTTTTTGTCGCTCCTCTTCTCTTCTCTTCTCTTTCCACATACCGCTTGTGGCACTTTCCAGTTTTTACATCATTAATGAGAGATTTTGAGGGTTGCCACAAATAACAGGGTGTATCTTGGCGGGCAATTGCTTGCTTTGCAAGCAATCGGTTCGATGCTGTGGTTACACTTAGTGTGTTTGTTTGTTTGGTTTTAATAACATTAAGTTTAGAAAATAGCCTCTCAACGCATGCAGAAGAGTGAGGGAGGGAGGGAGGGCTAGCAGGTAGCACATACATCTAGACAGAAGCTCAAATTTAGGCTTGAGGTTGCCGTCAGTAACTCTTTTAAGTTCCACCCAAAATGAAGTTGGATTTTCACAAATGTTTTGTAATGAGCCTTTTGAATACAATAAATCTCTCCATTGGTCTTCTAAAATATCAAGTTGCTCTTCCTTTACGAGATTTGGGAAACAGATTCCCAAATTCAAAACAGCATCTGCTTCCCTTTCAGGAGAAAGAGCTTCTTTTGGATCAATGATTTTGATTAATGAAAGAACACTGTCCTTACGGAATGAAAATCTTGTTCTCATTTGAGAGCATAGTTCCACTAAAAAAGCACGGCAATCAAGGCGAAATCTTTCCTCATTTTGTTTCAAAGGGTCTTTTATCAAACTTGCTTTGCATCTGCCCCCAAGATTAATGTCACAAGTTTTCTTGTAGACAGACTTATCTTTTGGATCAATGTCAGCCATGTTTACAGAACTGATTACTTTATCTGACACAAACATAGCCAATATACTTCTGTATTCATCAGATATGGTATTGAAGAGCGTTGGTAGTCTAAAATATTCTGATTGAAATTCAAGATTCATATTGTCTATCTTTGGAATTATATAGTTGAGGAATTGCAACATATGCTTCGTTCCTGAAGTCACCATTGTTTTGTAAATGTTGGCAGCGCCATCAATTTTATCTGTCCTTGACTCTGATTCGAAAAACAGCAGCAGTGCATCCCATTGCTCTAAAATTCGAGCTATAACTGCCCCCCCTTGATAACCATCGAGTTTGAGATAATTTCAGAATTCTATGTTTAGGTGCATGGACAACATCCTGGATCATCTGAAAATCATGTTGCCTTTTACTACTACGAGCAAAATAACAACATACATCCTTAACGAAAGATTCAAGCCATGCTGGTAAATGCTTGCATGCCTCACTACAGCATAATGCTAAAGAGTGGCAAACACAACCCATAACATAAACTGATGGGACATCTTTCTTCAACAGAGCCTGAACTCCTTTACTTGCCCCAAGCATCGTGGAACAATTGTCACTAGCAAACCCAATTATATTTGATAATGGTATATCATTTTCATGAAACAGATCCTTCACGCATTGATATAGCCCTTCAGCATTGACATTTTCCACTTCAATCATACCGAATAAAGAATCTGTGACTTTGCGTTTGTCTTCATCAAAATATCTTACCATCACAGCAAGAACTTGCGAGATAGACACATCTGTGCATTCATCAATTATCACAGAGAAAATTGTATTCCTGCAAATTTTGGCCACGAGCATTTTCTCTTCACATGCAATTCCATCTTGCAGCAGATAAGAAGCCTTCGTTCTCTTTAATTTCAAGTTTTGCGCTGGTTCATATTTAGGAAACATAGTCTTATAACTTCCACGAAATGATCTGCTTGTCGGAAGGGAACACTATATATGTTCAGCTATATATCCGGTATATAAGTAGGAGCTCTGCCTTTGCTACTTCATTTTCAGAGTCGCTCTCCTGAGTCTTCTTGAAATATGTCTCAATGTTCACAGCACTTTTCTTGGCGTTAAAGTTTTTCATATGCTTTGCGGAAGCCTTGTGAAGCATAAGAGCCGATTTGTTACAGTTTTTTAGTTTAGCATCACAAACACTGCAAGAAGCCGCATATTTATCATTCACATCTGGTTTCAGCCAATCCTTGAACTGTGAATCTTTCAGCCATTCCTGGTTGAAAGATTGTTGATACCATATTTTCCCCTTGTTTTTTGGTGGTGTACTAATTCCACTACTGCCTAGTGTAGGATCATCTGAGTCACTCATCGTTGAATTATTCAGCACCAACATAAATGTCACAATATGAAAGTGTGCCTGTATCACTTTGAACGACACACAAACACAAGTGTGAGAACTTACGTTGAATAACTGACGCTTCTTCAAATGCGTGACATGAACAAATCAAGTTGATCTCAACGGTGTGTTCTTATCACGTCTGATTCCCGTCCGGTCTCACAATTGCTTACGTTACCGAACTTACAGCAATGCTCTACCTTTACCTCTCTCTCTCTCGGCTATAGATGATCATTAGATAATATCTCTCTCTCTCTCTCTCTCTCTCTCTCTCTCTCTCTCTCTCTCTCTCTCTCTCTCTCTATATATATATATATATATATATATATATATATATATATATATATATATATATATATATATATTACTGAATCATGATCTGGGTAGGCTGTTAAGGATAATGTTATAAACTATCAAGAATGATTAACCCTTTAGATTTGGATGACGCTCAACGCGCGTGAGAAAATTTTTCTAAGTACTCTAAGGTGACACAAGATGTGTCTCTGAGGTAGTTTTTACATACAAATGCTATTGAAACTTGTATAATTTCTGGTTTATAATATTAAAAAAAATGTAACAAATATAAATTTGTGAAAAATCCCAAGATTATGAGCATTTTGAGTAAAAATTCCCAAGTTCCTAAGGTAAGCCTTAAAATCCCAAGATCTTGGGAAAAATCCCAAGGAGTGGTCACGCTGCCTGAGTGTCAGGCATTTGTTTACTTCCTTGCAGGGGAGGAAGAAGAGCAAAGTCACGTGACCAGGGTTCCAGCAATGGGCCGCCGCTGGATTTCGACGCTATTTCCGGATCATTTCGCCGCATCCTGGGTCACTTTGAATAATTTGAATGTGTGGGAATCTCCACAGATAAAATTCCTGTTATTTGACGTCATTCCTGTGGTGCTTTTTCTGCAGGATGAGCGGAACCTCGAAGAAGGAAAGTGACTTCAACTGAAAACCCCGACGACATGCTCATTCAGACGAAGACATTTCGAGGACACATGAAGATGTCTTTGGAAACATTCCCGTCTTTTGGCCTCATGAAATGTAATGCATTGGTTCTTGGATTTCATTTATCACTAATGAGTCATTCTGGATCATTATCATTCGATGAAGGAGTCATCCCATTGTCAAAGACAAAAAAAGCTCATTTGCTTGATAAGATGTCTTCGTACACTCGTGGAGCGTCCCTGTGATCATTCTTGCTTCTGAATGTTCCATGATGGCCTTTTTCTATTACGTAACAACGGTTAATTTCCCAGCTGTGTTCTGGTTATAATATAAGCACATATTAGTACATCCAATCCATAAACAGTATAACATGCACGCACAGTTACATACAGATATTCTAGTGGTTATTTATTTATTTTTTTGTATTTTTATCCAGAAGCTTAAAAAAACTATGCATAGTATACTGGCGGTACATTATGTGCATGAGAAATATCCCAAGCACTGGACTTCCCATGCAATAGTTTACTGGTTATTCGTAGTCACTGGTACATTAACCAGGAACATAATGAGCCAAGTAACCCAAAATCAACCCAGATCAACCATGTTGGTGGCTTATCGGCAGCTAACCATTATTGATGTAGGAAAAGTCGAGA
Organism: Macrobrachium rosenbergii; assembly: GCA_039081455.1. Lineage (NCBI taxonomy): Eukaryota > Metazoa > Arthropoda > Malacostraca > Decapoda > Palaemonidae > Macrobrachium > Macrobrachium rosenbergii. The sequence continues at coordinate 103,716 of JANJGK010001271.1, forward strand.
ATTAACTTCAGGTTTGTTTAACCAGAACTGGGTTCGTAATCTTTGAGGAGACCAAATGGAGTCACCAAGGTCTCTCTCTCTCTCTCTCTCTCTCTCTCTCTATTATATATATATATATATATATATATATATATATATATATATATATATATATATATATATATATATATATATATATATATATATATATATATATATATATATATATATATATATATATACGGAGACCAAGGGCAGATGGAGAGGCACACTAACAATCTACAGTTTTTATTGTGGCCGACGGCGTTTCGCAATAATCCATTGCATTTTCAAGGCTGCAATGACACAATTTTGTTTAATAAAAAGGGACGTCACTATATAAAATTATAAAGATAAAAAAATAAAATAAAATAAAAATGTACATACATTTCTTAAAATATCTTAAAACAAACCTACCCAGTACATACATGGCTAAAAAGTGACTAAACAGAAGAAGGTAAAACTACTCGAAAACAAAGAGAACAGCAGAGAAATCACAAAATAAACAAGGGTGTTGAGGACGTCTGGGCATTTAACGAGGGAACGAGTGCTTTCATGAAAATTGACTCTAAAGTCGTAAGCTCGTCCTCGTGTTGGGCTGAGGCTATTATTTCGAAGTTTTTCATATCAATCTGCGTTTTGCAGATTGCAGAGTGATTTCTTATATTTGATAATTCAGGCCTGGACAGTCTGCATCCCGTCCTATAACTGACGCCCTGATGACTACAAACACGGACTTTCAGTAGCCGTCTCGTACATCCAACGTAGGTTCCCAGCTCGCACTTGGGACAAGTATATTTGTAAATGATGTTGGATGCTAGAGACGGGCACAGTCTATCCTTAGATCTGAAAAGAGACCCGAGCGTTAAAGGGTTTTTCGGAATAAGTTTCATATTTACAAACGGGAATTCTTTGCTAATGATCTTTATAACTTTTTTGCGAAACTCATCGTTGAACAGGAAGGGAAATTTAGCGTAGATATCAAGTTTGGGAACATCATAAATGACACGTGGCTCACTAAAATTCATATCTAACAACTTTCTCAAAATTCTGTAAAAGTGTTTTAGAGGAAAACAATTATTTCTAAAAAAACCTGTCAGGAACTCAATTTCGCTGTGGAAGCCTTGCCAAGACGATGTCAGAGTAAGGGCCCTGTGGAGGAGTGTAAAAATAGCATTTAATTTAAAATTAAAATGACAAGCACTGTAAAAATTAGTACCCAACCCAGTAAAGGTGCTCTTTCTGTATATATTGGTATGGAAACCCTCCGAGTCCCTTGAAATACGTAGGTCCAGGAAAGGGAGCGATTTGCATATTTCCTTCTCCATAGTAAACTTAATATTGGAGTGCTGGGCATTAATAAAATCTAAAAACAGGTGAGACTGAAATTCATGTCTAAAAAGAACGAATGTGTCATCCACATAACGTCGATAAAATAGGGGGCAAAGGTTGGAGGGGCAGGAATCTAAGAATGACTCCTCCAGGGAGTTCATAAAGATGTTAGCGAAGGTGGGGCCGAGTGGACTACCCTTCGCCATCCCTTCCACTTGTTTGAAGGAAGTACCATTAAAAACGAAGACCGTGTCCCGCACGGCCAAGTTAAGAAGCTGTTTAAAATGAGACTTATTAAAATTATGAAACATAGAGTCTTCGTCAGGAAATAATTTGCTTAAAATAATATTAATAGTTTCTTCAACAGGGACATTAGTAAATAACGACTCGACATCATAGCTAACCATATAAAGGTCCGAGTCCTGTTTAAGGATCTCGTTCTTAAAATCCAAGGAGTTCCTGAGAGTGTAGGCGTTGTTGGTTAAAGGTTCGAGGAGGGGTACCAGGTACTTAGCTAATTTATAGTTAGGGGTATTTATTGATGAAAGAATCGGTCGCAAAGGAATATTGTCTTTGTGTATTTTGGGAAGGCCATACATAATCCCATATGAGGAGCCTGTAGAGAAAAGACTTTGATAGGTATGTTCGTCTATAACCTTACTTTGTTTTAATTGTCTAAGGAATCTGTTAACTCGGTCTTCTATTCTAATAATGTCATGTAAATTAGGTGTTCCCATTTCTTGAAATTTGGTATCGTCGTTCAGTATCACAGTCATTTTATTTATGTAATCCTGTTTGCTCAAAATGACAGTTCCCTTACCTTTGTCCGGACGTGTAATGATGACATCTTCCTCTTTAGCGAGGTTTTTAAGTAAAGTCAGATCTTCTTTTCTAAGGAAAGGAGTCCAGTTCGTCTTAAGATTGTTGAATACCTGATGGGCCAAAGATGAAAGCTGGAAACGTACACGCTCAATATTATTACAGCAAGGTAATTTGGTTAATTTCTGAAATAAAATTTCCAGTGGTAGGAAAAATTGATGCAATTTAGGTTTATAGCACGGGAGGCAAAAGTCCAGGCCCAAAGACAAGAGAAATTCTTCTCTTTTAGACAGCACCCGACTAGAAAAGTTAAAAACTGAGTTGATATTCTTATTAAAAATAGACAAGGAAATACCCAGACGTTGCAATTTTCTACTGTGCCTGAATTCAGTGTCCTGTATAAAAGAGTTTAAAAGTTTACTAAACAATCTGTTAAAAATTAGCCTATCAATCCAAGATAAAGAATTCAAAAGACTCGACCTGTGAGTATTAACAGTAACAGTAAGTTTCTTAATAACACTGTATTTAAGATTATTTTCCATTTCCAACAACTTATTGGTTGATTCTAAGTAAAATTCTGAATGGTATAAAGAAGATTTATACAACTTAAAACGAACAAATCTGGGGGTAATTTTGTTTAGCTGACAATACTGTAGGAACCTTAAATCTAGTTTAGCTTTTTCCAATTTCTTGGAGTATCTTTCCAGGGTACGGCAATTGTGTAGAACAGGAGGTCCATATCGAGTCCTTATGAAGGAGTAGAAGTTGTTGGAATTCCGACATTTTTATTTTATTTTATTTTTTTATCTTTATAATTTTATATAGTGACGTCCCTTTTTATTAAACAAAATTGTGTCATTGCAGCCTTGAAAATGCAATGGATTATTGCGAAACGCCGTCGGCCACAATAAAAACTGTAGATTGTTAGTGTGCCTCTCCATCTGCCCTTGGTCTCCCTATATATATATATATATATATATATATATATATATATATATATATATATATATATATATATATATATATATATATATATATATATATATATATATATGTATGTATATATATATATATATATATATATATATATATATATCTATATATATATATATATATATATATATATATATATATATATATATATATATCATTTATCCATGTAAGCTTCGTAAGTGTGGCAGCGGCGGCTGCTGCCATGGCCGCCGATTTGACAGATGAAGAAGGAGAAGAAGCTGTGAGAGAGAGAGAGAGAGAGAGAGAAAGAAGACGGGTGACAGCAATTGGTTCCCTGAATCGCGTCATAAGGATATCTTGACCAATCGAGTTCCTTTTTGAGTCATGTGGGAGGAGCGACGATGTTGGCGAAGCCCTGCACGCTGCCCTTCGGTTAGACCAATCCATGGAGAGAGAGAGAGAGAGAGAGAGAGAGAGAGAGAGAGAGAGAGAGAGGGCATCCAAGACACCTCATGTTGACGATTGTCGCCTCCTCCAGCGCTCAGAAGTCGTAAAGAATTGTTAATTTTAAGTCATAAGGCTGTGTATTGGATTTGTCCTGCTTATCAAATGGGTTTATATAACACAGGAACCTTATCATAGGTTCCAGGGCCTGGCTTTTATCCTCAGTGCTACAGATTCCATTCCAAGAAGCCGAGTTACTGACACAGGTATCATTTTAGTCCAAGCAAAGCGTTTAAGTGGTGGAATTCCCCGCAGAGGATTCTTGGCAAATGCATAACACATTATTCTGAGCAGAACGCAGCTATGTATTTCCAACAAAGATCAGCGACCCGTTCTGCTCAGCTTATACACTTATACGAAAGCCAAGGGAGGTGATACTATATATACTTGAAGAGGTCATTCATTAGAGGGTTAATATAAAGAAACAACAGCACATTTCACGTGTTAAGAGAAAGAAGGTCAGATTCTCAAGAGGAGAGTAACTGTTCAGTCAGGCTGAAGTCTTATTCAAACTCCAAGTTTTTTCCAGTTTTATTGTTTTGACTCATGATAATTAGTGATTTGTTTTTGGTCTTGACAATGAGTGAAACATGGATTGAAATAGATGTGGTAATGGTAGGCTACTGATCATTTTGCATAGCTTAGTCAAAAGTGCCCCATATTCAGGTTTGATCTAAAGGTGTCCATTATTCGTTCACGAGACTCAGCTTCCATTTCTGTATCACTGACAAAATATTTATGCCTGAGGCAAAGGACTCCTCCCTCGCCCAGTCTTTGGAGTCACTGGGAGTGAGGAGGAGGAGGTGGTCTCCAGCATTCTGACCATACTCAATTTAGCACAAAGAGAGAGAGAGAGAGAGAGAGAGAGAGAGAGAGAGAGAGAGAGAGAGAGGTGTTTGGAGTGGGGGAGGGAACTGCCCTTGACGGCCAAGCAAAGGAAGGACCTGAAGGAATGATCGGGATTCAGGTATATACCGAGTGAGTCTCATCACTGACGTCGGTTTGTCATTGGAACTTGGAATGTTGTAAACACAGTTTCATTTCATTCCATCAAGTAGCCGAAATAAACGCTGCTAAATCTTGATGCACTGGAATTGAAAAATGCCCCATAAAGGCTTTTTAAGAAGGAAAGAGAACGCTGCTGCCCATTCTTGTAGAATGGGTAAATCGCGTTTGATATCAGGAACTGGTAACAGAATCATTAAATAGTTGCACTTGGCGTTAATGAGTGATATTGAAATACGGTACAAGACGCCACTCATGCTTTATGAATTATTATCGTTATTATTATTATCATTAATTATTCAGACAATGAACCCTATTCATATGGAACAAGAAGCCCACCAAAGGGCCATTGACTTGAAATTCAGGCTTCCAAAGAATATTATTCAGGTGTTCATGTAGATTCATTTTTTTTTAAGTGATCGTCCTTTTCGATTCAAGTTTCAGTGCATCCATGAACACAATTCGATGCAATTCGTGGTCACTGATAAGCTCAGCCAAGTCATTACTGAAAAAAAAACGAAAAAAGTAATAGATTTTATTACTGACGCCAAATCTAAATGGTTTCATAGATCAGTCAAGCGAATCGATGTCTCAGCCGAGAACTGAGAAGCGTCTGGAGTAAGTAAGCATTGTGGTCAGCCAGCTTTTAGGTAGGAACCATGTGGCCAAGCGTCTTAATCTAGTCACTTTTTCATCTTGTACAATAGTGTAGCGAAATAAATAGGTAACTTGAATGTAGCTGAGAAACTTAAATTTGCGCTGTCACTTTAGTGAAAGTCCTCCTGGGCCTCTGTGGGGTCATAGGGCAGGCGCTGATCTCCTGCTTATTAGGCCGACATCCAGTGGGGGACAGGCCCCATTAGAATCCCGCTATCATTAAGAGTAAAAAAACAAAGAGATGACTAAATAAGAGCTTCAGTATTGTAAAAGGCGCTATACTTGAATTATGTCAACTTCGGTTTAGTTGCAAGAGAGAAATGTGTGTATAAGCCTTTATATGAACACACAGGTGCAGCAGTGTTGATGATCAATACCGCAAAAGTCTGAAATGACCAGTTTTAGTTGTATCTAATGGCCTTTATAGATAGTTATACTGAAACGACTCCTTCAGTTTAGACGAAAACCATGGAGGAGGAGGAGGAGGAGGAGGAGGAGGAGGAGGAGGAGGAGGAGGAGGAGGAGGAGGAGGAGGAGGAGGAGGAGGAGGAGGAGGAGGAGGAGGAGGAGGAGGAGGAACAACAACAACAACTTGGGCACCAAAATGAGTAAAAGTCGTCCTTCGCTTAAGAATACAGTGCTAACCAACACTTCCTTTAGACTGAACTCTCCAAGTTTTCTTTTTTTTTTTTTTTTAATAATTGATTCATAGTGCTTCGACTGCGAGAGTCTCCTTCAGACTTTCTAAACTGTTTCCCTCTCAGCGCTGAATGACCCTATAGGTCACAGTGCTTGGCCCATGAAAAAATCCCACAAATCCTTTGTGTTATGAACACCGACTGACTACAGTGAAGGTGGTTGTGTGTACTGTAATCAGTGTGTGAAAGCACGAACCTCAAGACAGGAAGAGATGAATCAGATTGACACAGGCAGGACTGAGGAAGTCTCAACTCTTAACAGAAGGCCATCTTAAACATTTACACAGAAGGTCCAGTGAGCAGCTAAAGTAGTTTGGGCTATCACCTGATTGCGCACGCGCACATGCACTCACTCACTCACTCACGCTGTCCTCATTATGACCTTATGCCCATCTCAAGTGCTTCAGGGTTTATGGAGGAGACTAAAATAGGAAGAGAGTTTGAATGGTACAATTCCTGGGAGCATGGCGGGGGGGTGAAGGTGGGGAGGGGGATGACTTGCCTTTCAGGAATTCTAAGATGCTACACTTGTGCTCAGCTTCTGTGCAGATCATGGTCGGTGGAAATAAATCTCACATCATTAGATGCAGAGACAGAGAGAGAGAGAGATTGTGTTAAATGCTCACTATCTGTTTTTTTTTCAAGTAATTAGGTACAAAACACGAAAGCCAAATTAAAGTGTATAACCCTGGGGGTTTTTCCTAATTAATTGAAAAAATAGACACTGAACATTAACAGCTCTCTCTCTCTCTCTCTCTCTCTCTCTCTCTCTCTCTCTCTCTCTCAGCCAATCAAGAGTCGCTTTCGCTTCTTCAGTTCGGAGGGAGGGAGTTGCATGGATGCATGGACTCTTGTGATTGGCCAAAAGCATTCCGGGTTAAGGTTTTTAGTCGGACTGTAGCACTGGCTCCGTTGGTCCATGTTTGTTGTTGCTGCCCTCCCTCAATGAGGCTTTGTGACAACGAGGCTCGTAATGATCGAGGATATGAATGAGCGCTGACTGAGGTAAGTTAATCGATCTGTAGTGGTGGAGAACTCCCTGAATCTAGACACGTCAGAAGCACAGCTTTGTGGTCACACACAAGTGGTGATTCGTTCTAGCCAGAGGTGTGAGAGTTCCCTGAGAGACTTGGCAGTGTTGCTCCCCAAAGGCCTCTGGTGGGGAATTTGATCCCACTATGACAGGATGTGGCAGTGTTCCCGCTGAAGGACGCTGACTTCATGTGGTTTATATTAAAGGACCTACTTCTGCTATAGATAAGTGCCAGAGCTTCGGAGGATCCCAAGACCAGGCCTGAGGAGGAGAGTGCCATCATAGCCTGGGTCAAGTTTGGCATTCAGTCATGAGTGTTGCATCGCCGGTCATGTTCAGTTTCAACCTGAAGAGCAGTGCTTCAGTGCAGTGTGCATGGAACCAAAAGTTGTGAATAGAGTTCACAACTTGTCAGGCTAAATTGATCAGGTCTTGCAAGCAGAAATCCTTTTGCAGTGGCGATTTTGCTTCCTAGACACTCGGGTTGTGGTGCCTTAGGATAAACTGTTGCATTCAGGCATCCCGCGATGTCCGCCGTAGTTTTCCCGAGAGGAGGACCAGAACTCGTAATCAGTCAGTATGCTTCGCGCCCCTCAAAACTCCACTTTAGTAAGTAATGATGGTTGGTCATTATTGTGAACCTCAGTTTAGAAAGATTTTGGGGTCAGGAGGAGGCGTATTGCATAGGTCAGAGTTTAAGAACCATTTGACCCTCAACACAGTGTTTCATGACCAGTTTCTAGAGACACACCAACTGCAACAGTCTCTCAGAATGTCAAAGTCTCCGAGATCTCTCTAATAAGAGCCTGTGAGGGTTCCTTCAAAAGGTCACTTCTTCGTTGTTGCCGTGAAGAAGACGGCCTTGTGTTCATGCAAAGGAAATAAATAAATGTCTAACAGTAACAATCTGAAACGTGAGTAAACAAAACTCCACTTTCCATGATTTGCTGAAGGAGAGAGAAGGTGAAGGCATTGCCTGGAAACTGCAGTAGGTCTTTTGATGTCCACAGAGCTCTCTCTCTCTGTGGAGGTCATAACTGATAACAATAAATCTTTAGGTGCAGAGAGAGAGAGAGAGAGAGAGAGAGAGAGAGAGAGAGAGAGAGAGAGAGCTAGCTGTTAAATGCACAGAATCTATTTGTTCGAGTGATGAGGTAAAAACCACTGAAGCAAAAATGAAATGTAAAACCGGGGTTTTTCCCTAATTAGCCTACTTGAAATTGACAGTGACATTGACGGGAGGGCTGGGGGCTTGTCTCTGAGTATGTCTTTGAGTGAACAGAAAAAACACGTATTATTCACACAAGCACTGTCACGGTTTAAAATGCAACGCCATTTTCATTCACTTTCGGGAAAAGGGTCATATCGACCGACAACAGTGACGATGATCAGCCTTTCAGCTCAATTAAGGGGCTGTTTCTCCCTCCACTCGACGGAATGTTGCCTCTGGCGTTTTTTGACTTTCCGAGGTCAGTGACCTAGGGTTGCCCCTCGTTCCCCTTCTTTTTGGGGGATGGGGGAGGGTTTCCACTTCTTGGGAAACAAAGTGTTGAGTGATTAATGAAAGACCCGGAGCTGTTGTAGCCGGCAGTCTTTTGTTTTTCGAATATTTCCCGGGTTGTTTTCGCTGACTGTGGGCACCGAGGGAGCTGCTGTTTCATCGCGGAGTCAAGATCTTGAAATGTACTCGTGTTATATTGAAGGGAACTTGTCTGCAGTGAGACTAACGACACCAGTTAATGCCCGCTGAAATACGTCAAGTCCCCATATATATATATATATATATATATATATATATATATATATATATATATATATATATATATATATATATATATATATATATATATATATATATACAGATATATATATATATATATATATATATATATATATATATATATATATATATATATATATATATATATATCTGTATATATATATATATATCTGTATATATATATATGTGTGTGTGTGTAAGTGTGTTATGCTTTTCATATCCTTTAATCTTGGGAAATCCACCATTTGATTTTACGTCTAATTCTTAATGGAAGCACATTCTATGTGAATTCATTATTTAGTATTTTAAGGGGAGAGTGTTTGCTGAGATGGTTCCCGTCATCATTCTTGATTGAAATTCCTTGTAATGATAAGGACTGTTTCATTTGCAGAGTGATGTAGTCTCCAGCGTATTATGTTTGCTTCTATTTGCGTATTTGGATGTCTCTGGTTTTCACATTATTAATCTGAATGGTTTTCTTCGTAGGCTGCCGATGCCTTTTATAGTGGAAGTTGCTCATCTCTCTGGCATCCATCCCGTCGTTCCTCAAGAAGCTTCCTGCATCAAGTGAGTCTTTCCTGTGGCTCTTTTTGACCTTTTTTTTCCCTTCATTTTGCACATTAAGAGGTCTGTTGCTCACAATCAGATGGTTTATCCAAGTTTTTTTTTTTATAGTAATTTTAGGCTACTAATAATCTCGAATGAAAACTGGCGCTGAAAACACGAGTCTTGGAGAGTAAGAATGATGACGAAGTCTTCAAGTCTTATGGTCTAAACTTGACACAAATTGATGGCGTGTTTTGTGGTAAAATCTGCACATTTCCTGAAGGTCGCTTTTTCTTTTAAAGATATGACTGTGTGTGAATAAAACTCTCTCTCTCTCTCTCTCTCTCTCTCTCTCTCTCTCTCTCTCTCTCTCTCTCTCTCTCTCTCTCTCTCTCTACTTAGGAATAGAACCTGGTCTCCTCTACTGTACCAAGAGAGAAAGAGAGAGAGATTTTGTTCATAAAACCTGATGCATAAACCATTGTTTCGTTTAGTATGTAGGTCTAGCCATGATTCAACAGTTGATGAAACTGTTGTTGAATGTAGGCAGAAGGAACATTTTGTTTCTAGATTTTATATGTGGTGGAAATTGAATCTTTGTGCATAGGAAAGCTTTGGAATCAGACTGTTTTTGTGCAGTTACAAATATAGAAATTTGCAAGGCAGTTTTTAAAAATTAGAGTATTTTCCAGTATATGAAGCCAAAGTTCCATCTTGAACATTGGATGATAGTTAAACCTCTCTCTCTCTCTCTCTCTCTCTCTCTCTCTCTCTCTCTCTCTCTCTCTCTCTCTCTCTCTCTCTCTCTCTCTCTCATCTCCAGAGGATAAAGGAGCCTTGGTTGGCAGAGTTGCTCCTTCGGAAACAAAGACTACGAAAAATGTCGCCGCAGGTGTCCCATGAACGGACACTAGACCTATGTCACGAATGCATCAGATTGAAACAGCTGTTGAATCATATTCTATATAATATCCTGATCATATCGATGATGGAAATAAGGCATATGTCCACATCCAACTGCCACCAGGCCTAAATTTCATCAGTTTTATACTGTAAATTTGAACGCTAGCTTCTTTGACTACATATCAGGTAATTATGGAGATTTTAAAAAAAATAATAATAAATAAATGAATAAAAAATAATGAAATCACTTGTGTCAAAATTTATTGATATTTTATCATTACAATTGTAAAAAGATGCTGCTGCTGCACTCAGCTTTATATCCGCAGTTGGAGATTATAGACGCCAACGTTACACCGTTTGTTGACTTTGTTGTCGAGTTAGACGCTTATCATTGCAAATCTCTCTCTCTCTCTCTCTCTTCTCTCTCTCTCTCTCTCTCTCTCTCTCTCTCTCTCTCTCTCTCTCTCTCTCTCATATTCTACTTAAGAATAATAATTATCATAACGAGTAAGAGACATAACTAATAATAAATTATTGGAGATAAATATTAGCGGTTAAACCGACCTCTCACAACCTCAGGTGTCACCAGCGTTCGAATCGTTTGCACAACATTCAAATAATTTCGAAAAAATGGTCAATGATTTCTCGTAATTTCATCCACGAATTCGAAATCAAAAAGTAATTTCGTAATTTATGGTGAAAATGACTGAAATCTTTTATTTAAATCAAATTTGGATGTTAAACGACTTCGTCAAATAAATATTTTCGACAATTTTATTCTCGTTTGTCAAAGGTTTTGGAGACGCTTTGTACGCTGTGCTTCGAACATAGGCCTAGTCTCTCTCTCTCTCTCTCTCTCTCTATCTCTCTTCTCTCTCTCTCTCTCTCCTCTCTCTCTCTCTCTCTCTTTAGTATTTTCCGTTTTCTAACATGCGATCATGATTTGAGAGAGAGAGAGAGAGAGAGAGAGAGAGAGAGAGAGAGAGAGAGAGAGAGAGAGAGAGAGAGAGAGAGAGAGAGGAAGCGCATTCACCCACCCCTATATTATCAACCACTATTTCCACTCTTACATTATCAACCACCACTTTCACCCGTACATTATCAACCACTACATTCACCCACCCATACATTATCAACCACTACTTCCACCCCTACATTATCAACCACTACATTCACCCACCCATACATTATCAACCACTACTTCCACCCCTACATTATCAACCACTACATTCACCCACCCATACATTATCAACCACTACTTCCACCCCTACATTATCAACCACTACTTCCACCCCTACATTATCAACCACTACATTCACCCACCCATACATTATCAACCACTACATTCGCCCACCCACACATTATCAACCACTACTTCCACTCCTACATTATCAACCACTATTTCCACCCCTACATTATCAACCACTATTTCCACCCCTACATTATCAACCACTATTTCCACCCCTACATTATCAACCACTGCAGAGAGAGAGAGACGACAGACAGAGACAGAGACTGACCTCTCCCTTGACTTTGAATATATTGCAAGGGGTATACTGTAGGGGATATACTTTATTAGATATATACTGTGGGGGATATACTATATTGGTTATACTTTAGGATACTTTAGGGGATATATTTTAGGGTATATATTGAAGGGGATATACTGTATGGGATACACTTTAGTAGACATACTGTAGGGGATATACTTTAGTAGATACACTGTAGTGGTATTCAGGGCATTCTGGGTATTCAGAGGTATTGTGGGGTATTCTGGGGGCATTCTGGTTATTCAGTAATGTATTTTAGGGTATTATGGTATTCTGGTATTCAGTTTTATTCTAGGGCATTCTGGGTATTGAGAAGGATTCTGGTGCATTCTGGGTATTGTGGTATTCTGGGGCATTCTGGGTATTCAGTGGTATTCTGGGTATTCAGAGGGCTTCTGGGGCCTTCTGGGGCCTTCTGGGTATTCAGTGATATCCTGGGACATTCTGGTATTCAGTAATGTAGTTTGGGGTATTGTGGGTAGTCAGTGGCATTCTGGGTATTCAGTAATGTATTCTGGGGTATTGTGGGTATTCAGTGGTATTCTGAGTGTTCAGTAATGTATTTTGGAGCATTCTGGGTATTCAGTGGTATTCTGTAATGTATTCTGGATTATTTAGTGGAATTCTAGGTATTTGGTGGTATTCTGTGTATTCAGCAACGCATTTTGGGGTACTGTGGTTTTCCGTGGGATTCTGGGTATTCAGTAATGTATTTTGTGTCAGTCTAGGTATTCAGTGGTATTCTGGGGCATTCTGTAATGTATTCTGGATTATTTAGTGGTATCCTAGGTATTCAGTGGTATTTTGGGGCATTCTGATATTCAGTAATGTATTTTGGAGTATTGTAGGTTATCAGTGGTATTTTGGGTATTCTGTAGTGTATTTTGGGTCAGTCTGGGTATTCAGTGGTATTCTGGGGCATCCTGTGTATTCTGTAATGTATTCTGAATTAGTAGTATTCTAGGTATTCAGTGGTATTCTGGGGCAATCTGGGTATTCAGTATTGGTATTCTGTGGTGTTCTGGTTATTCAGCAGAGGTATTCTTGGGTATTCTGGATATTTAGTGGTATTCTGGATTATTTTGGGTATTCAGTGGTTTTCTGGGTATTTAGTAGTGCTATTCTGGGTATTCAACAGTGGTATTCTGTGCTATTATGGGGTATTTAGTGTTACAATGAGATATCCTGTGGTATTCTGGGGTCTTCAGTAGAGGAATTCAGGGGCATGCGGGGCCACTCTGGTGACCTTACACCTTACAGACCTTACAATTCGTTCGGGTTGCCCCAGGTCCCTCAGTGTGAGGCGCCTTTGATGTCTACCAGAGAGTTGCTAACGCATCTTCCGGTATATTTTGCATCTTCCAGTCTTGGATGGTCTGGGATGCATCTTAGATATTTGTCGAGCTTATTCTTAAACACATCTACGCTCACTCCTGTTATGTTCCTCAGATGAGCTGGTAGCGCATTGAATAGACGCTGCATTATCGATGCTGGTGCGTGGTGGATTAATGTCCTGTGTGCTTTCCTTAACTTTCCTGGTATAGTTTTTGGCACTATTAATCTACCTCTGCTTGCTCTTTTTGATAATTTTAGTTCCATGATATTTTCGGTAATTCCTTCTATCTGTTTCCATGCTTGAATTACCATGTAGCGTTCTCTTCTCCTTTCAAGACTATATAAATTTAAGAATTGTAGTCTTTCCCAGTAGTCAAGGTCCTTAACTTCTTCTATTCTAGCTGTAAATGACCTTTGTACACTCTCTATTTGTGCAATATCCTTTTGGTAGTGTGGGTACCATATTATATTGCAATATTCAAGTGGACTACGTACGTACGTTTTATAGAGCATAATCATGTGTTCAGCTTTTCTTGTTTTGAAGTGCCGGAACAACATTCCCATTTTTGCTTTGCATTTTGCCAATAGAATTGCTATTTGATCATTGCATAACATATTCCTATTCAACATCACACCAAGGTCTTTAACTGCTTCCTTGTTTGTGATTGTCTCATTATTAGGTCCTTTATATGCATATAGCATTCCTACTTTATCACCATAGTTCATTGATTCAAATTTATCAGAGTTAAATACCATCCTATTTATCTCTGCCCATTTATATATTTTATTTAGGTCTCTTTGTAGCGAGTTCCTATCTTCATCACAAGCAATTTCTCTACTTATTCTTGTGTCATCTGCGAAACTTCTTACTACTGAGTCCTTAACATTACTGTCTATGTCTGCAATCATAATCACAAACAGCAATGCAGCTAACACCGTACCCTGTGGTACACCGGATATTACCGTAGCTTCATCCGATTTCTCATCGTTTGCAATCACTATCTGTTTTCTGTTTTGCAAAAATTCTTTTATCCATCTTCCTACTTTGTCAACAATGTTATGTTTTCTAATTTTTTTAGCTAATATATTATGATCTACCTTGTCAAAAGCTTTTGCAAAGTCTAGGTAAACCACATCTGTATCTTTTTCATTTATCATATTTTTATATATGCTTTCATGGTGGACTAACAGTTGGGTTTGTGTACTTTTTCCGGGTACAAAACCATGTTGTCCTATATTGAACAATCTCTATCTTACTTTTTAGTTCCATCACTTTCCATGCATTCTTTTCTTTTGCAAGAGCTTTTTTTCCACTTTCTAATTTTCTGGAACAAGATCCTTCTGTCTCTTGGAATTCGTGACTGATGATTACTTTTTTTCTTCGGTATATATTTTTCCACTATTTCCTCTAATATTTTATATAATATATCGGTATTTACCTGTATATCATCACTTACAAATATATTTTCCCATTCTTTGTTTAATTCTTCATTTATTTTTGACCAATTTATATTCTTACTATAGAAATTGTATTTTCCATATCCTTCCCATTTTTTCGTTTCTTGCTTTTCTCTGTTTTCATATGTTCTGGAACGGACTGTTAGTTCTATGACATTATGGTCCGAAATACTCGTGTTATATACTATTATTTCTTTAACATAGTTCACCTCGTTCACAAATACTAGATCTAAAATATTATCCTTTCTTGTTGGTAGGTGATTTATTTGCTGAATGTTATGTTCTAGTAGCATATCTAATAGCTTTTCAAATTGCCTCTTATCTTCTGCACTACTATTGCTCTCTTTTTTATATGTATACAGGCGGTCCCCGGTTTACGACGGGGGTTCCGTTCTTGCGCCGCGTCGTAACCCGAAAATCGTCGTAAGCCGGAACATCGTCGAAAATCGTCAAAAATCATAAGAAAACCTTACTTTTAATGCTCTGGGTGCATTGAAAACGATGTAAACTGCATTATTATTGAGTTTTACATCAAAAAAACCTTCAAATTATGATTATTCTGCCATTTTGGGGCCATATTTCTTCCGTCGGATCGGCGTACGACGCGTCGTAACCCCGGAACATGCGTCGTAAGCCAGGAAATAATTTCTGATGAATATATTTGAAAAGCGTCGTAACCTCGGAACGTCGTAAGCCGGAACCGTCGTAAACCGGGGACTGCCTGTAAATACAACCACAGTCTCCTATTCGTTCTTTCCATTCTACAAAAGGAAAGTTAAAGTCTCCGGTTAGGAGTATAGTCCAGTCCTTGTGATTTCTACATATTTCATCCAATTTTTCAATTATTATGTCAAACTCTTTAGTATTAGGGGGTCTATATATTACAATGTTCACTAATTTTTCATATTCAAATTCTACCGCTATTAATTCACATTCTGTGTTACTATATTTCTCACAGATTTTTCCTTGATTGGCATCTCTCCCATATATCGCGGTTCCCCCTTGATTTCTATTTTTTCTATCTGATCTATAAGTTTGGAAACCCTTTATCTGGTCATCATTACCAGTCTCTTGGGAATACCAGGTTTCACTTATATTCAATATTTCTATTTTTTCATTTTGGGTTAGTTCTTCTAAGAACTCTATCTTTCTTTTTGAGTTACTCGAAACTAAACCCTGCGCGTTCATCACTATGATGGTTTGCGTATTATCTCCATTATCTAATATGGGTAATAATAAGGATTTTCCCATGTCTCTTTGCTGTTCTGATATGTTGATCTTTTTTTCATTTCCAGAAATTCGTACATTAAAAAATCCAACTTTTCCATTATACTTGTTCTTCCAGCTTCATATTTATTCACTTTGTGCATAAACCTGCACTTATCTCCATATCTGCACCATCCCTTAGCATCATAGATACATTGCTTGTTCCTTGTGCTATATCTAGGTGCTGATGGCTCATATCGTGGTGCTGACATTTCATAATGTGTTGTTGGCTTGTTTTTTGCCTTCATCACATGATCTTTGTTCTTTTCTTTATTTGTTTCATTTTTACCTTGATTTTTTATATGTATTTGATTTTGATTTTGGTTTTTCATGGCTACAGGATGCATGTACCTACATTTCTTATTAAACCTACATCCATTTCCTTCTTTCCATTTTCTACATATTTTTGGATGTAGATCGCTGCATTCCTCTTCATAGCCATCTAGATATGCACATTTGCCATATATCTCATAATTGTGACATATCTTGGGATGTTTGTAATAACATCTTTCACCAAACCTGCAATTCCCTCTTTTCAAAAGGGTGCATACTGTGTCTTTCTTTTCTTTTTTTTTTCTTGTTCTTTCCCATCAGTATGGAGATCCGGGTACAACCTCTTTGGGATTTTATTTTGATTTATCATGTCATAATTTATTTCTTCATAAGTATGTTGCTGTATTGCCTCATATGTAGAATCTATGAGTTTCTCTGCATCCATACTATTATCCTGTTCTTTGTTTTCATTAATCTTTTCCCTCTCTTCAGTCTTATTTTCTTCTTTTCTCTTTTCCTCTTCTTCCTCTTCTTCATCCTCTTCATCTTCTTCATCCTCCACAATCTGTACATTAAGTCTTGATTTAATGACCTTGTCTATCCATACTAGACATGTTGAGCAAAATATTTTTGTGTCCTTATTTCTATTTTGCTCAACTTCAGCACATGAAGGGTGTGTCGGTACGTGGCAAGCATAGCATTTCCTAATCAGGTTTTGTGGATTTACAATGCTATACCACACTCTACATAGTTTACATGCTTTAGGCATCCGTTTGCCTATTGCATCAATCAATATATTCACTAATTCCACCGTACTTATTTTCTTTGATGGAATGTGTTGATTTTTGTAGATTTTCTTTATGTCTTTTGATAACCTGAACTTTCATTGGTATCCCTTCTATTATTTTCATTATATTTTCTACAGATTTGCTCCAGTTTGAAGGATCGTATCCTTTCAATATGTCTGTGAATGATTTCACATCTTTTTGGTCGACGTTGCAATTTATCTCCACGATCAGCAAACCAAGTTCCCTTCCTGCCAATTCATCATATTGAATATCTCCTATGCATGCAAGAGGGAGAGGAGGGAGGGAGGGAAGTGGGTAGGTAGAGTACCAGCAGAGAGAGAGAGAGAGAGAGAGAGAGAGAGAGAGTGAGAGTGTGTGTTCCCTGCAGCGTCTTCCTTCCATCTGCCTTCTTTAGGGTCGTCATCCTCTCTTATATTGTCTCTTTCTCTCTTTATTAATCACTTTTGATGACGTCATCACCCCTACCCCTACCCCCCGGGTCCATCTTTATACCCTGGAATCAGCCTCAGAGGCCCTCAAGAAGAAGAAGAAGAAGAAGAAGAAGAAGAAGGAGGAGGAGGAGGAGGAGGAGGAGGAGGAGGAGGAGGAGGAGGAGGAGGAGGAGGAGGAGGAGGAGGAGGAATTCCCATATCCTCTCCTCCAGGGACCTGGAACAGAGAGAGAGAGAGACACACACACAACAGAAAACAGAGGTCTTATTGGTGAGATCTGCTCCCTAGCCTCGCACCTGCCCCTACAGGTGACGGCTTCTTCTGAGACTTTTTTCTTCT
Organism: Macrobrachium rosenbergii; assembly: GCA_039081455.1. Lineage (NCBI taxonomy): Eukaryota > Metazoa > Arthropoda > Malacostraca > Decapoda > Palaemonidae > Macrobrachium > Macrobrachium rosenbergii. Next base: position 121,426 of record JANJGK010001271.1, read on the forward strand.
CATTAGTTCTTATGTGATGAACATAATAATCAGCATTGGGACGATTCTGTCAGTGGATGCTGCAGATTCCTGGCTGTGAAGAAGAAGAAGAAGAAGAAGAAGAAGAATCATTCTTCACAGCGACACAGATGGAACCCTTTTGGCTCGTAATTCCGTTTGGCTCATTTCGTGATGGAATTCATGCATGCGGGAATTTCTTCAGGCAGCATTCAAAGGCCATTGGCTATAATGCCATGGGCAGTCGTCACCCACTGGGCGTTATTCTGGGACTGGCCGAACCAGATGTTGCTCTTCCTGATCTCTCTCTCTCTCTCTCTCTCTCTCTCTCTCTCTCTCTCTCTCTCTCTCTCTCTCTCTCTCTCTCTCTCTCTCTCAATTTCCTGTTACTTGAGCGGGACGTCTTCCAAATCCTTGCAAGAACTCAGATTTCCACAACTTACGCCTTTCAGAGGTTACTTGATGGAATTAGTTTTGGTTGAAGCTTCGAAAGAAGAACTTCCCGTGTCGAAAGCCAGCGTCAAGAGCAGCAGCAGCATCCAGAGATTGTCTGAAAGTTCGCTGACATTTTAGATGAAATTTAGGAATTCTATTGACTGCGAACTTTGTCTGTTGGACGAACGTGTTCCAGCCGTTTTAGCTGATATTCATGTTTTTGCTCCCTTACTGTTCGTTGTGGGTCATATTATGCTAAATCTGTATTATGTAATCTCTCTCTCTCTCTCTCTCTCTCTCTCTCTCTCTCTCTCTCTCTCAACAGAATTATGACCTTGTAATATATGTGAGGTTTTTGAAGTGTTAAGAGTTGAATATGTAACCCCCAGGAGTACATCAGCGACATGACTTATAGGCCTAAGTCTGCGTTAGGCACCTTACGGTATGACAAGAACATGTGGGATGCTGTGTGCAATTCGTCTCCGGTGTCCGAGAGGGAATTCCGTGATCATTTGAGCCATTTGGAATCAGTGCTCATTCACTCTTGTACGCGTGCAAGATACGAAAGGTTGAGGTACTCTTTGCACATAGGCCTAAAAATATGATGCTTTAGAAAGCTTAAACCTATCAGGCTATCATAAATGATTATGCAGTGGGTGGGCCTAGGATACGATGAAGAAAATAGAATTAACGTCGTCATGGCAGCTGAATCAAAGCGAGAACTGTAATTTAAATCTGCAGATACCACTCACTGAATGACTACGTGATAGATGATCATCTTGACGCGGAAGACGCGTAGTAGTACGGTAGTATCTGTGGAGCCTTGAGTCGTGACAGAAATCGTTGGATACTGTCTTGTAGCCTTCGGGTTGTTTCAGTTGTTATGGAAAGAAGAGCGATTTTGATCTATGCTTCATTGTATCCTTTTTTTCCCATCCATTTTCTCTTGGACATAAACTTACGAGAACTGTTTTTTTATAAACAAGGTGAACAGAAGCGTTTTACTGTCAGTGCATTCATGCTAATGGACAGATCCTGATGGCAACGTTCCTTGCAGCAGGATTCAGCTCTCGTGGCTCCTTATTTAATCCTTTTTAAATCCTCTCTCTCTCTCTCTCTCTCTCTCTCTCTCTCTCTCTCTCTCTCTCTCTCTCTCTCTCTCTCTCTCTCTCTGGGGTGAGTAATGGGAATGGCGAGCAGCGTGTTGTGTCCTTGTGGGTGTCGTATCAAGAGTTTTCTATCACGTGGACTGAAGGAGGCTTTTAAAGGCCTGTGCGAAGGCTGTCGCAGCCTCCAACGTCACAATTTGATGCTTTACTCAAGTTTTTTTTTATAATAATTTTTGGCTGCTAATAATCTCGAATGAAACTGGCGCTGAAAACACGAATCTTGAAGAGTAAGAATGAGAATGATGATGAAGTCTAAGTTTTATGGTCTAAACTTGACACAGGTTGATGGCATATTTTTGTCGTAAAATCTGCACATTTCCCGAAGGTCGCTTTTTCCTTTAAAGACATGACTGAAATGTAAATAAAACACCCCCCCCCCCCCCCTCTCTCTATAGAGGGATGAAGAAATTTGTTTTTATTTAGCATTTCCCAACGTTTTGTGTGTGTGAGAGAGAGAGAGAGAGAGAGAGAGAGTGTGTAATTGTCGTTGTGAGTGGTTCGGTTGTTGGAGTTGGTTTTACGGCTGTCTCTCTGTCTGTCGGTCTGTCGGGAGTTTTTCGTTTTTTGGGGAGGTCTTGGGCAGTTGAGGTCCAACCTTGAAAGTGAACGGGAATTCGTCTGGCTTTTGTTTTTTTCGGTACCGATATTGATGGTGCATGTGTCTCTTTTTTTTTGTTCGTTGTTGGTGGAGGGTTTGGTTGAAATTTTGTTTTGTGGTTTCTGTGTGCTGTGATTGGCGACCGTGGACCTTTACCCATCTCCAGCAACCGAAGATTAGGGTGAGTGTTGTTTTGTTTGAGGGTTAGAATTCCGCCACATAATATTTGGCGCCCAACGTGGGGCAGCTGGTATTGCAGCTGCAATTGAGGTTGGTGGCTGGTAGTGTGACTGAAGAGAAGGATGGAAGAGGAACTGGTAAGGTTGAGAGAGGAGAATACGTGGTTGAGGGGTGAGAATGAGAGATTGAGGAGTCAGTTGGAGGAGGTGGAGGGAATACTAAGAAGTGCAAAAGAAGAAATGAAAGGGGAGATGAAAGAGTCAGAAGAGAGAATGGAAGAGAGGATGGAAGAGAGGATGGATAAAAAGTTGGAGGGAATGATGAAAGGTGTGGAAGAAATGGTGAAAGGTATGTTCAAGGGTGTTTTTGGAGAAGGGGCTGTTGGAGGCAGGTTCTCTGGAACGTGTGAAGGGGCAAGAGAGAAAGAAAAGGAGGAAGAAGTGAATGGAAGCGTGAGTGATGAAAGTGATATGGGAATAGGAAGCAAGAAACGAGGGAATGAGAGGCAGGGTAAGGAAAAGGGGAATGAAAAGCAAGGGAAGGAACAGAGGGAAAGTAAGGATAAGTCAGGGGAAGAAAAAGGGAAGAAGGGAAAGGGAAAGGAAACTGGTAAGAAGGGTAAGGAAGTGGGAAAGGCAGGAAAGAAGGGAGAGGGTGAAGGCAGTAGTGATAGTGAGGTGGATGGAGGTGAGTGGATAAAAGTGGATAAAAAGAGGCGGAAGAAGAGTGTAATGAGTAAGATGAATGTAAGTGCAGAAGTGGACTCTTTGTATTCGGAAGAGGGTATGAAAGGACAGAGCGAAAGTAGCGAAAGTGAGAGTGAAAGTGAGAAAGAAGTGAGAAAGGCTATGTATGTGAGGGAGGTACCCCGGTGTGAAAAGTATAATGAGTATGGAAGTAGGGATGTGCATGATTTCTTTAGGGAGTATGAAAGGTTTTGTCAGGATAAGTACGGGGAAAGTAAGAGAGTGTGGGTACGAGAATTAGGAGAGTATTTGACTGGGTTTTTACTTGACATGTATAGGGTTATTATGAGTGTGGGAGATGTTGAGTATGACAAGGTGAAAGCTAGATTAGTTGAGCAAGCGAGGCGTATGAAAGCGAGTGTTAAGTATAAGAGGAAGAATGAATTTGATGAGGCAAGAATGAAAGCTGGGGAAACCTTGTCACTGTATGCTTGTCGGCTGGAGACGTTGGCAAGGAAGAAGTTTGGGGATGATGGGATAGATGAATGTAAGGAGTTAGTACGGAAGTTGTTAGGGACAGTGCCAGATGGAGTTAGAGAATTTGTGAACTTGAAGCGGAAGGAGAAGAAAAGATGGACGAATGAAAGGTTGACTTGGGGAGAAATTTTGGAAATTGTAGAAGATTATGAGCTTGACAGGGTTAGAAAAGAGAGCAGAAGTGTAAGTGTAAGGGCTGGGGTAGATGAGAGAGTACCAGAGTTCGGAAGCTTTAGGGATGCAGTGTTGAGGGGCCCAATGAGAATGGCCGATAGTGTAATAGATAGGAGTGTAAGAGCAAGTAATGTAGAGGTGCCAGTGAGGATGAATGATGGGTTTGTAAGGGAACAACGGGTTGGACGGGTTAGGGATAGTAGTGTACAAAGGGGAAGGTCGATGAGTGGAAGTCGAGCGAAGTGTTTTAGATGTGGAAAGGAAGGACATACAAAGAATGAGTGTAGGTGGGCTTTAGGAGCGTGTTTCGGGTGTGGGCAACCGGGACATTTGGTAAGGGAGTGTATGAAAGATAGGGGGGTTAAATGCTACCGGTGCGGACAGGTGGGTCATGTTGCTAATGGTTGTAGGGGTACCCGAGTGAATGTAATATGTGGTAACTGTGGTAAGAATGGGCATTATGCGAGAATGTGTTCAGAACCGAGAGCGAAGTGTGACGAATGTGGAATGGAAGGGCATGTATCAAGTGTATGTAGACGAAAGAGGGTAACTGTGACAGCGAATTCGGGAAACTGAGTGTGAAGGGGGTTCAAATGGGTGGATCCTCCAGGATGCAAGCGGTGCGTGTGATGCATGTACGTGAGGGGTTGTTGCATGAGAGAGGTTTTGCTGGAAAGACTGACGAGTGCATGAAGCAATTTGTTTTGATAGAGTATGGTAAAAAACGTAAGAAAGGGAAGAACGTAAGTGAACGGAATGATCGTAAGTTGTGTGATAGGGGTGTGAGTGCCAAAGTGAAAATGAGTGATAAAGCGTGTAATACGGATGAATGGGATGGTATGGATAGAACGTATAGCATATGCGGGTTTGATATAACTGAGTTGACTGAACGTGTAGGGGTTAGTGAACGGTTGGAGGTGAGCGAAAGTGTAAGAGTAAGAGAGCGTAGCAGTGATAGACGAGTGATTGAAAGCATGAATGAATCGTTGCAAGAATTGGAAAGGTCAATGAGCGAATGGGATGGGTTAGTTGAAGAATTGGGGGAGGTATTTGGGAACGAGTTAGAGGGTATAGATGAGATTGTGGATGAAATTGAGAGTGGTAATAGTGAAGAAGATAGCGTGAATCTGAGAGAGAATGGAGGAGAAAATGTAAATCTGAATGTTGCTGGAAGAGAGAGCGAGTCTGAGAGAATGATTGCGTGCCCGCGAACGCGATCTAGAGGACCTGCTAGTGAGCATCCGTGGGTGTTGCGTAAGGCGATTTGAAAGGGGTGTGAAAGGTGTTGGTTGGGAAATGCTAAAAGGGGGGAGAAATATAGAGGGATGAAGAAATTTGTTTTTATTTAGCATTTCCCAACGTTTTGTGTGTGTGTGAGAGAGAGAGAGAGAGAGAGAGAGAGAGAGAGAGAGTGTAATTGTCGTTGTGAGTGGTTCGGTTGTTGGAGTTGGTTTTACGGCTGTCTCTCTGTCTGTCGGTCTGTCGGGAGTTTTTCGTTTTTTGGGGAGGTCTTGGGCAGTTGAGGTCCAACCTTGAAAGTGAACGGGAATTCGTCTGGCTTTTGTTTTTTTCGGTACCGATATTGATGGTGCATGTGTCTCTTTTTTTTTGTTCGTTGTTGGTGGAGGGTTTGGTTGAAATTTTGTTTTGTGGTTTCTGTGTGCTGTGATTGGCGACCGTGGACCTTTACCCATCTCCAGCAACCGAAGATCAGGGTGAGTGTTGTTTTGTTTGAGGGTTAGAATTCCGCCACATCTCTCTCTCTCTCTCTCTCTCTCTCTCTCTCTCTCTCTCTCTCGAGGAATGGAACCTGGTCTCCTCTAGTGTACCGAGAGAGAGAGAGAGAGATTTTGTTTATGAAATTTGATGCATAAACCATTGTTTCGTAGAGTAGGTCTAGCCATGATTCAACAGTTGATAAACTGCTGATGAATGTAGGCAGAAGGAACATTTTGTTTGCAGATTCTGTTTGTGGTGGAAATTGAATCTTTCTTTTATAGGAAAGCCTTGCAATTAGACTTTTTTTATGTAGTTACAAATATACAAATTTGCTATTTTCCTTTATATGAAGCCAAAGTTCCTCCTCGAACATTGGATGATAATTAAACCCCCCTCCCCCCCACCTCTCTCTCTCTCTCATGCAGAGCACCAGAGCGGTCAGGCGCAGCATCAGACAGCGGTGATCTCACTCTCTCTCTCATCCCAGGATTATTAAAGAAACAGAAAGGGGACAGTGAATATTTTTTGGGGGGTAATATTTATAGATGTTGCCCAGAATAATGTCACGCTTTGGAGGCTACTTTTTCCCTCCGCACTTTTTCCCGTCCGAATTTTTTTCTGTCTGCACTTTTTCTGTCCGCACCTTTTTCTGTCCACACTTTTTCCTGTCCGCATTTTTCTTGTCCGCATTTCTCTCTGTCCCCACTTTTTCTGTCGGCATTTTTTGTCTGCACTTTTTTCTGTCCGCACTTTTTCTGTCCGCACTTTTTCTGTCTGCGCTTTTTGTGTCCGCCCTCAGATCTTATAAAACTACTGCTGAGGAGGGAGGCTAGAGGGCTGCAAATTGGTATGTTGATCATCCACCCTGTAATCATCAAAGAGACCAAATTGCAGCCCTCTAGCCTCCTCCTCCTCCTCCTCCTCCTCCTCCTCCTCCTCCTCCTCCTCAGTGGCTTTTACTTGATTGAAGGACCGTGGCTGAGAGTTTCATGGGCCGCGACTGAGAGTGTTATGGGCTGTGGCTGAGGCTGACGTTTTTGCTGACATTTCCTGTCGTCTGGTGTTTCAACCGTGCTTGCTGACGTTTCTCCGGTGCTTACTGAGATTTGCTGATACTTTCTGACGTTCTTCAACCCTTGCTGGCAGATGCTGACGTCCCTCGACTCTTGCTGACGTTTTTACTGGCATATGCTGTAACCTGCCGTTTCAGCCTTGCTTGCTGACGTTCCTAGCTTCTCACTGACACTTGCTGACGTTCCACGACTCTTGCAGACTCTTGCTGGTGTTCCTCGACTCTTGCTGACACTTGCTGACATTCCTCGACTCTTGCTGGCATTTTTGTTGACATCCGCCAGGTGTTTCTAATGTGCTTGCTGACGTTTCTCCAGCCCGTATTGAGAGGTTTTTACTGACACTTGCTGACGTTTTTTCTGACGCTTGCTGACATTCTCATGGCGATCCTACCGTGTTTTCTGACGTCTCTGGCACTTGCTGACGTCCCTCGATTCTTGCTGACTGTTAGGAACAATCGTTTGCCGATTGTTCCCTTAGTGTGGTGGATGGTGTCAGACTTCGCCAGTGAGGTCCAGGAGAGCAGCAGGTCACGTGACGGCAGCAGAGCAGAGCCTGAGCGGAGAGCTTTCTTTTGGAGGCGATGGTTGTCGCATCGACTCTGTCTGTCTGTCGTGGGAGTCCAGTTTTGCAGAACTGTTTCTGAGGACTTGATGGTTGCCGTGTCGCCTCTGTTTAGTTGTCCTGCAGTGTCGGTTTTACAGTTCTCAATTTTTTTTTCCTTTATCCTGATTGTTTCTTATTTATTGTTACTATTGTTGTTTATGATTTTATGCTGCCTGTGTCTTATGGTTTTATTTTTGTATTTATGTGAATTTTATTTATGTTGCTGTCATGTCTTTTGTTTATTGATTTGGTCATTTTAAGTTTTTGTTCTCTCCTGGACCTGACTCACTTGTAAATTTTTGTAAATAAATTAATTTTAGGTAACTTTTTGGATTTGTTCTGCTCCTCCATCCCTCCCTCCCTCCCTCCTTTGCTTGTCACGTGTCGTCCTCAGTCATTTCAGCCCAGTTGCTTCTCTATTTGAAAGAACCTGTCGATCTCGAGAGGCGAGATCGTAATACTGACGTTTTTACTGACATTTGCTGTCGCCTGTAGTTTCAGCCGTGCTTGCTGACGTTTCTCTAGTACTTACTGAGACTTTTGCAGGCACTTGCTGACGTTTCTCGGCTCTCACTGACACTTTGCTGACGTTCTTCTGATGTTTATGCGGCGCTTCCTGACGTCTCTCCGACACTCGCTGAGGTTTTTTGCTGACACTTGCTGACGTTTCTCCATTTTTCTTACTTTTTTACTGACACTTGCTGACGTTTTCGTGATGTTCCCGCCGTGCTTTCTGACGTTTCTCCGGCGATTACTAACATTTTTGCTGCCACTTGCTGACGTTTCTCCGGCGTTTGCGGAGGCCTTTTTGCTGACACTTGCCGGCTTTTCTCGACTCTTGCTGACACTTGTTGACGTTCTCCTGACATTTTCCGACGACTGCTGACGTTTCTCGGACTTTGCTGACGTTTTTTTACTGATGCACGCTGACGCTCTCCTGATGTTTCTGCGGCATTTGCTGACGTTTCTCCGGCTCTCGCTGAGTTTTTTTGCCGACGCTTGCTGATGTTTCTCGGCTCTTGCTGACGTTTTTTCCTGACAATTGCTGACGTATTCCTGATGTTATCGCCGCACTTGCTGGCGTTTCTCGGCTCTTGCTGACGTTTTTTCTGATGTTTCTCCGACGCTTTTTGCTGACGCCAGTCATGCCAATCCCAATTCCAATCGTGTCAATCCCGTAATGCCAATACCAATCAGACCAATCCCCATCATGCCAATCCAAATACCAATTATGCCAGTCCCAATCATGTAAATCCCAATCCCAATCATACCAATCCAAATTCCCATAATGACAATATCAGTCCCAGTCATGCCAATCCCAATCAGAGCAATCCCAATCATGCCAATCCAAATACCAACCATGCCAATTCCAATCCCCAACCATACCAATCCCAGTAATGTCAATCCCAATCAGACCAATCCCCATCAGGTCAATCGAAATCCCAGTCATGTCAGTCCCAATCAGAGCAATCCCCATCGTGCCAATCCAAATCCCAATCATGCCAATCCCAATCAGACCAATCCCCATCATGCTAGTTCAAATCCAAATCATGCAAATCCCAATCAAATCAATGCCAATCCCAAACATACCAATCCCAATCCCCGTAATACCAATACAAGTACCAATCAGACCAAATTCCCATCATGCCAATCCAAATTCCAATCATACCAATCCAAATCCCCATAATGCCAATCCCAATCACACCAACCCCGAACCTGTCAGTACAAATCCAAATCATACCAATCCCACCCAAATCAATCTCAATCCTTATCATGCCAATCCCAATCCCTACTATGCCAGTACCAATCACAATCCCCATCACACCAATCCAAATTCCAATCATGCTAATCCCAATCCCAAGCATGTCAACCCCATTTGTACCAATCCAAAAACCCATAATGTCAATCCCAATCAGACCAATCCCAATCCCTACTATGCCCCTACCAATCACAATCCCCATCACGCCAATCCAAATTCCAATCATGCTAATCCCAATCCCAAGCATGTCAACCCCATTCGTACCAATCCAAAAACCCATAATGTCAATCGCAATCAGACCAATCCCAATTATCCCAATCCAAATCCAAATCATGCCAGTGCCAACCAAATCAATCCCAATCCCAACCATGCAAATCCCAATCCCGTAAGCCCAATACCTTCCCCACACCCACACACAATCTTCAGAAGGAAGAGGGCCTCTGTCCTTCCTTCCTTCTGGAGGAGGAGGAAGAGGAATCTCATCGGCCTAAGGGGCTTCCCCCACCCCCGCCATCGCCTCCTCTCACTCAGTGACTATTATTATTATTTGACTATTATTATTATTATTATTATTATTATTATCATTATTAGTATTAAAAAGTTTTTCTTGCGGTATTGTTATACAATAACTATTAATAGAATAAGTTCACCTGACACCGATGGCCCGTGACAGTGAATTCACTCTGTATTGAATTCACGGAAGCAGGTTTGCTTGAATTTTGCAGATTTGTAAAATTTTGGTAAAATTTGCGAAATTTAGGGAAAAATTGCAAAATTTAGGACAAATTTGCAAAATTTTGGTAAAATTTGCAAAATTTTGGTAAAATGTGCAAAATTGTAGTAAAATTTGCAAAATTTAGGAAAAATTTGCAAAATTTTGGTAAAATTTGCAAAACTTTGGAAACATTTGCAGAATTTAGGAAAAATTTGCAAAAATTTGTGGGAAAGAACAAAAGTTATTTTCACTATGAAACTTCAACTTCCATTTTTAGTATATATATATATATATATATATATATATATATATATATATATATATATATATATATATATATATATATATATATATATATACATATATATATACATACATATATATATATATATATATATATATATATATATATATATATATATATATATATATATATATATATATATAATATATATATATATTTATATATATATATATATATATATATATATATATATATATATATTTATATATATATATATATATATATATATATATATATATATATATTTATATATATATATATACATTATATATATATATATATATATATATATATATGTGTGTGTGTGTGTGTGTGTGTGTGTGTGTGTGTGTGTGTATTAGAACCGTACGTATGGCACCATGTGAAACAAGCAAAGACTGAAGAGAAATGAGCAATGAAAGGCTGACATATCCTCTTATATGTCCTCATTTATCCTGTTATAACCTTTGGTTAAGTTCTTTGCCTTAATTTAAGTACACGTCACCGATTTACCTAAACTTAGGTAAAATAAGCCAATTATTTTAAGGGTAAGAGCACATATTAATGTTTAAGGTTTGAAATGAATCTCTGGGCTAACATATCCCTATATACCCTAATATAGTCTCATGTAACCTTCAAGGTAAGGCCTTTACCTTACATGAAGTACGGTTTATCATCGATTTACCTAAATTTGGGCAAAATAGGCAAATTGTTGTAAAAAAAAAAACAGTCTATAGGCTGATATGTCTTCATATATATCCTAATGTAATCTATTATAACCCTTCAGGTAAGGCCTTTACCTTAATTCAAGTAAGATTTTTCATCGATTTACCCAGATTTAGGTAAAATAATTAGTTAAGGATAAAATCACTGATAATGACAATTGAAAGACAACTTCATATTCAGGGACTGAAATCTTCTCGAACTCCGTAATTTGAATCTTGGATGTCACTCCTTGAGTGCAACATTTGAGTGGAGTTTATTACTATGATATGACTGTGATACAGAGGAAGAAGAATGCAGGAGTGAAAGAGGAGTGGAAGAAGGTTCGTTTTATTTAAAACAAGAAATAACCAAGTTCAAATGACGGTGTGAAAAGCCGGTTCACAGATGAACCACAATAATTTTATTTCAACCTCGAACGCTGCTGTCATGCTTTGTTTGTTTGGGCTTTTCTGTCAACTGCCGCCTATGCGGTGCCACTCTTCCACACACGAGACAAGCGCCCTAACCTCAAAATTACGACAAATGCCATGAATTTCAACTAAATGAAATCTCCCATTACAAGATATCTGAAGAATATTTTTAAATGTCTAAAAATGAAGGCAAAATGGGCCTAAAGAGCTTCCACCCAAATCTTGGACGGCATTACTGGAACCCAGATCACGTGACCTGTCAGTCTCCTTCCCCTGACATTCCAGACCGATTTATTGCTAGGCCGACTTAGCTCAGGTCCTCCAAGGGCAGGTGGGGGCTCTCCTGCGTGAAGTGACTCGGATTCACGGCAATGTCTTGGACGAAGACTTGAAGTAAAGGCAAGTAAGTGTTGGAATAAGTGTCGTTTTTCTCAAGTGAATTTGAGTGTAGTGGGCCATTGATGCCTCTTCCTTGTCTTCCTGAAAATCGGCCATAGGCCTCTTATTATTATTATTATTATTATTATTATTATTATTATTATTATTATTATTATTATTATTATTATTATTCTGCCTGACATGAGTCTGAAGACATTCCTAGAACTGGCCTTCACCTGAATGAGAACTGTCATTGGGACTGAAGGTCTTCATTTCACTCGTTTCTGCCCCCCCCCCACCCTTCCCACTGTGAAAACCCAAATGGTGGGGGTGGGGGGAGGTGTCCACTGTCTCTGAAAGCCCCATTGCATTCACAACAGATCTTTGTGTAGAGTATTTCCCTGGACCTCCTCTTAATAAGTCCTTCCTCTTCATCAACACTTCATCAGATTCTGTGGAAGTTTCCAGAGGAATCCAAGTCAGTGGCCCCTTTGGTGGGGGGGGGGGGGGGGGCTGCTTCTCATTCCCTGTGAGAAGGTTAGGTTTCATCTTCTGAATATTATAATAATAATAATAATAATAATAATAATAATAATAATAATAATAATAATAAATAGTCAAAACAGGAGAGTTAAATTTTCAGGTCCAAAATGCAGTGAAACCACATGGCAGTGGTTCTCAGCCCTTCTTCACCGCCCCACCACCACATCACATGAATTCACTTCGTATTTAAGGAATCAAATTATTATCCATACTATATCTATGTGTTTGTGTACACGCATGTTATTAGAGCAGACACGCTGATAATAATTATACGAAGACCGGAATTTTTTTTTTTTTACAAATGTTCCTTGAGATGACGTAGCCAAGGCAAAATTCATGTCAACCTTGCAGCACCCCCAGGCACTATCTGTTTGAGAATCACTGCAACATGGAATTGAAACTTTCAGTTTCAACAGGGCTAAAAGGATAATCTAACCTTCCTGTAACTTAGCCGATCTATATCTCTCATCCAATCTGGAGACGCATTACAAAAAAATAAAAAATGAGCTATAACAATACAACCACAATAACAGTATAATAAGAAACAATGCCTACAAAAAACCTGAAAAATTCAATAAACAATAACAAAGTTCTGGGGGGGAGAGGGGGCGGGGGCCTAGTAGCCCTAGTCCGTTCATGCTATGAAGTTTTACATATTTTTTTCCACTCCTAAGACAGTTTCCACACCAAGGTTCCCAGTCAGCCCTTTTGATTGACTGAAATGAAACCACTGCGTTCATGGGGTCTCAAAATATTGTTTCTGACAGAGCCATTAGTTGTTGAACAGAGGACTGGCCCAAAGGTTTTGTATTTTCTTGACAGAGAAAAATTGTAACAGGATTAAGTTGGAGCAACAGCAGACCCAGGGCTCATAGGCTAAGCAATTTTTTTTCCCCTAAAAATTGTCAGTAAAGCAAATGCATCCTAACCTAACCTTGCCTAGGGCATTGTGCCCTGACCTGGTTGGGGGTGGGTTTCACACACCTGGTCATATGAAGATTTTGTTGGAGCCATTTCTGAGATAGTTATACCCTTTGGTCTGCAGTTAACTTGTCAAGTTTATGATGGGGAAGAGCTGCACTCATTGGCGAAGGGACTTGTAAGATTATGTTATGCTCCATTGGTTGACCTCTGTTCTTAGTCATTTTTTTGTAGCCAACAGAACACATCCAGATCTAAAGTAACTTGATGTAGGGCACTATGGCCCACCTGACCTCATGTTCCCCAACAAGTATTTGACCGACTGACCAGATCCAGTCCACAGGTGCTGTCAGACATATCTTGAGCACTGTTGACAGGACTCAGGAAAAGCCACAGTGTAGGCAGTTTATGCTAGGGTGTCAAGAAGCCAATGCATAATCATCTGAATATACATAAATTGTGTGAAATACTCGATTGGGTTTGCAGCTCAATCTGGTAGAGATTCAATACACTTATAATAAAAGTAGATGTTACCTTTAGAATGCTGAAAATGTCTTGAAATTTCCTATAGTAACTTGAGTGTCTTTTCCAGAGTGTTCCGAGAAACTCCAAAACCTGATGGTGTCAAACCGATGGACAGCGAGAGATGCAGCATACGACACACGTTTACTGCTGGACCACCTTCCAGAATATGGTATTTGCTCTGTTCCATTTTATGGTTCTCCTGTGGGACACCTGAAGGTGATGAAGGCTTTCATGTATTGATTATGCAACAGTTAGTTTGGGAAGAAAGAAAGGGACCCACAAGTTTTATTGAGCTGTGATGAACCAAGGATAAAGGATATGTTGAACCCTGTACAGTATTTGCCCCCCTGAGGGTGCTAGCACACACCAGGCATTACTGAAGGGTGTTTGCAGTGTCCCTTAGGCCCCTAGCCTTACCCACTGTTTAGCCTTTGACCTTTTGACCTTACCTCCTTTCCTGCTTCCTTTCTTCAGTGTTGCTGTCCAATCCCTCAGACTGACTTCATAGTGCACGTGGGGTTTTCTCCCCACTCAGCCTCTAGATCCTTGTTTTTATATAAGTGACTTACCAAGCAATTACATAGCTACTAGCTTTCCACAAGGCACTCTTAAGAACCAAATTTTCGCGGTGGCGCTACCATCGCTAGTGTAGGTGACAGGGTCCCGCCCACATTTGGGACTGATAGGTACAACTCAGCAAAGAGCTTCAGTTCGTTTTCTGGCGGCTCCCGACCAACATCGGTGGTTTTGTGGAGTCTCTTCATCGTTTTTTGGATGTATTTGTCCAGCTCTTTGGTGACGTATTCAGGTTTTCCTTGTTTTCAGTGTGCGCCAAATATTTTTCCTAGCTATTTGGCAATTTTGTTAGCTGTGGTTAACTTTATTCTAATTAGCCAGGTGTGTTGCAGAACGAGATGCATTAAGTTCTCTTTTCATTCTCACACTAAATGTGTGAAATGTAGGGGGGCAGGACAGTAATATATATATCTTACTTGTGCAAAATGTCAGGACTGGGACGAACAAAAGTGGCTTTGGTATCGCATTTAGTGAGTTCGGATGGGAATAGAAATAGGAAGGAGGCCCTTAGAGCCAAGAATAAGGCTAGTGTAGCTCCTGTTCCATCTCCTCCTGTGCAGGAGAGAGAGTGATGTTTGTTTTCCTCAAATCCATATACTGTCTCCAATCCTTAGCCCTCCTACTTTGTTACTACTTACTCCTTTACCAGGTTCCCATGCTTCCAATCTCGACACCATTGCCAGTCTTGAATGTAGGTTCGATAAGAAATTTGAATCTTGAGCCAGTGCGGTTACGGAATTCAGTGTCCCCAGTGTCAGTAGTGCAGTGCAGAGTGACAGTGTTGTGCATAATGAAGAGGTGGCTACCTGTCCCACCAGTGCTCGTAGACGAAGGTCCCTGTCCCACTCCCCCTCAAGGGGGAGAAGACATACTGGAGGTCCAAGGGAAGCTGGTGGGGTTTGCCTACAGCTGGGTAGTTGCCCCCTCTGCCGAGCCTGTTATCCATTCCCAGGCTGCGCTGAGTGTCACTGGAAAGACGTCTCGGTCAGTGCTAGGCATCTGCCATCAAGCACCACTGAAAAGGTGTCTGGGTCAGTGCTAATCATCTGTCGTCGGACTCTGGTGACTTGTTGCCCAACAGGATGTGTCAGTGGCTCCAGGTTGCCGCCTCTAAACCTTTGAAGAGGCATTCTGCCATTGCAGACAGTTCTCCTCCTCCTTCTGTTAAGAGGCATAAGGAGACAAGTGCCAGTCCACAACCTTCGTACAGTTTCACTGTTCCACCTTCGGACAGCCAGAATAGGCTTTATAAACCCAGATGCTATAGCTGTTAGGTTACCTCAAGGCTCACTTCTGATTTTGCGTTCTCTGACTCTCTTCAAGTTTCTACCGCCCTTCTACCCTTTTCAAATGCATACTTGTTTATACACATTTTTTCAGAAAGATTCACTTCAGGTTTAGTCTCTCTTCTGAATTTGGTTACAAATCTTGCATTTCAGGATTACATTTCAGGAGTTACAGCTGTTATTGGTGCTCATTCTGATCAGTTAGAGAGTAAATAGTCTTCACGACTCTGTTACAACTTGTGTATTTCACTGGCTATTCTCCGAGTAGGACTACCAGAAGAGATGCTTCATTTCATTTTGGTTTCTCAGGCACAGCATCTGCAGCAGAACAGGTTTCTGTGTCGGCAATATTTCTCATGTCCCAGGCAGCTTGCCTGTCTGCAAGGCATATAGGCAAGCTGCATTTTAACACATTTTTATACATTGGATTTTTATACATTTTTGTGTATTAATTTATTTCTTTTTTTCTTTTTTTGATAAGGGGGATCTCTTCTTTATGTATTTATCTTTACCTCCTCTTACTTCTTCCTGATGGACACCTTAATATTCTTTGGAAGCTTCTTGAATTTCAAGTCAGTGGCCCCTTTGGTGGGCTTCTTGTTCCATATGAATAGGTTTAATATATTCTGAATAATAATAATAATAATAATAATAATAATATATAATAATAATAATAATAATAATGACTGTCTGTGACCTCAATTTGTATTCTGCTTGCAGGGGTTGAAGCCAGGGAGAGAAATGCCATCCAAATCACGCATCACAACCTCTACACCATGACCCTCCCGACTTCAAAATGGAATAGAGGCAAGCAGTCATTATCACCCAGTCACCCACCAAGACCTCCTTTGCTCTATGAAGTGAGGTAAGAGATCTGAATTGATGGAGCCTGAAAGTTGTTGAAATAACTATTGCCAATCACATGTAGCTGGTCATGTCTTGTTCACATTTTGTATTCTTCTTCAAAACCTTTCTGTGGTGATCTGGTGTTTCCTCTTTGTCCACTGAGGTGCTTTCCTCCTTATTGGGTTGTCTTGTCGTGTTGTGGTTTGGTGTATTTTTGGTGGCTGTAGGAACCCCTGTGTGTGTGTGTTTGTCTTGAAGGAATTTGATCCTCTGTAGACCCTGAGTTCAATTGCAGAAGACACCACCTGCTTACAAACAAGTTATGTTCCTGACGGCCATTCATATGTTGGATTGTTTTGTAAGTTGGTTACTGTACTCTTCATGCCTACTTAAGTACAGTATGATAAACATTCAGTACAGTACTGTACACTTTTTCATCCTAAAACACAATACACTGTACATACAATGCTGTGTGTACAGAATAGGTGCTCAGAACAAAATCTGAACTTGAGGGTGGCAGAGGTGAGCGCTCTGAACACAATTTGAATTTGCAATTCTATTTGTTTGTTTCTCTGAATGTTTGTCAGTTGAAAATGTTCATATTTAGGGTGGTGTCTGTACTTGATTGCTAAGTTTTGAATCCTGTGGCACTTAGCAATAGTAATTTGTTATTGCCACTGAATGGTTTGGACCTGATTATTTTGTTTGCGTTGGTCTGTTTGTTGTTGATGCTGCAGGTGCAGAGCTCATCCTTCATGGTGGATTCATCTTTGCCATCATCATCAACGTCAGTTCCTGCTTCCCTTTAATACACTGCAATTCACTTCATTCTGTCTTACGAGAACAAACCCCTTGTGCCAAGTAGGGCTGGATCCAACCTTAAGAGGATTATGTGACATCCCTGAAGTCTTTTGTGATGGATAAAGAGCAGGTTTTGTGGAAGTGTGAAGCAGTAAATGTTTAGCCTTGCTGTCGAACTTGTCGGTTCCTGAGGTCCTTTATTCCTCACACTGGTGGACTGGGGAACAGCCTCCCTACTGAGATGTCATGCAGTTGGAACTTCTTCAGAAGTTCAGGGG
This sequence comes from Macrobrachium rosenbergii, assembly GCA_039081455.1. Lineage (NCBI taxonomy): Eukaryota > Metazoa > Arthropoda > Malacostraca > Decapoda > Palaemonidae > Macrobrachium > Macrobrachium rosenbergii. The sequence continues at coordinate 138,645 of JANJGK010001271.1, forward strand.
AAGATGCAGTGCATTACTACCCTAATACTATTCTCCTTCCTTGCATTTGAATACATTTTTATTTATTTATTTTATCTTTTTAATAAGTGAGATCCCTTCATTCTTTATTTCCCTTGACCTCCTCTTCCTAATGAGCAGCATACTCTTGAAAAGCTTGCATTTCAAGTCAGTGGCCCCTGCGGGTTTATTCCACGTGGATAGGGTTCTTCCTCTTCTGAATAATAATAATAACAATAAAAAGAAGGATTATGGCAGTCATCTGTACAGAGAGAAAGGAAGGTGTTAACTATAGCCCTTATGATTCAGTCCTGTCTGTAGACAGCGCCATATTCTATTTAAAAAAAATGTTAGAAAAATCCAGTCACATGAAGCTCTTTTGGGAGGCTGGTTAACTAAGACTGTCTCTGTCCTTTGCTTGACACTCTCTCTGATGCAGTTTGTTTCTCTCGAAAATGGTGATGACTTTTGAGTAGATGGTCAGCCATTAGCTGGTTGCTGGATATTACCCTAGCTTCTGGAGACTGAAAATAGGGGTAAACTGCTTGAAAATATCTGTAATGATGAGGTTTGACTGAGGTATGAGTTTGTTTCTTTGTGTTTCACTTAATAATATAGGATCTCGGTTGTTTAATCTTAATTGCTCATAACAAAATAAGTGAATTATTTAAAGACAACTGTACAGGGCTTCACAATCTCTATTTGACTAGAGAATCAATGCATTGAAATAGTGTCAACATTTGTGAGTAGTCCCTGTATGCTGCCTTTTCTGTTGTTTTCCTGAAATTGGAAGCAATTATCTGTGCATAGGTGAAGTTTTCCACAGTTGAAAACATGTTTCATTATCCCTCTGCATCACATATTATTTGCCAAATTCAGAAAGTTCTTTGGCTGTGGTGAACTGTTTACCAGCAGAAGGGATGCAGACTGTAGTGGCTGTATGGTGGGTATTCCTGTGATGTATGAGCTCTGTGTTTTCCACCTTGAATTTGACTCTTCCTGCTGGGATGAGGAAGGAAGGAAGGAAGGCTTCTTTCTGCAGTGACATCAGCCCCAAGGACTGGGCGAGTATGGTCTTGCAGAGGTATGAGAAGAGAAGGGCATCTGTTAGGAAGGGAAGGGCACCAAGTCAGAAATCTGTGTGTCTTTGGCTGTTCAGAGTACCCTGCTCTCTCTGCAGGTCTAGGAAGAAGAAGAAGAGACCATTCTTGTTTCAGATGAATAGAAATGAAGAACTTGGAGGCAGTACAGACACCACCCTACTTCCGAACATTCAAATTACAAACATTCAGAGATACAACCAAAAGGCATCGCAAATTATAATTGTGTTCAGAGCTCTCCCTTTTGCCACCTGTAAGTTCAGAGTTTGTTCTGCACACCTGTTTTATAAAGTACATTACTGTAGGTACACAGTGAATTGTGTTTTAAGATGAAGAAACTTACAGTACAGTACTGTATTGAATTATATCATACTGTACTTAGGGGCACAATGATTACAGTAACAAACTTCCAGACAATTCCACATACAAACGGCCATTCGGAACCATAACTCATTTGTAAGTAGGGAGGTGTCTGTGCTGGCTTCCTCCATCACAGCAATTCTGCTGGAGTGAAACAAGAGTTCTGATTTTTGTGGGAGATAAAAAGGGTGGTGGAACTTTCATGTTGCCAGAATTGAGTGCCCCATTATGCTGTAGCATCTTCCTCCTCCTTTGTGGCCTGAAAGGTTCCTGGGGCACACCTCTGCTCTGTTGCACAGCAAGGAATGTGTTTCGGAAGTTCTTCAGTCCAGGAGAGGGTTTGTGTGTATGGATCATGATAAAGATTGAATTATTATTATTATTATTATTATTATTATTATTATTATTATTATTATTATTATTATTATTTAGAGTTAGAGGAAGTTCTTGACTTGGTCCTGGGTTACTTTCCAAACTCCTGACCATCTTTCAAGAAGACTGAGGGTTGGCAACTGTTTTCTGTTCAACATTACTTATGAATTCAACTTGCATTCTCATGCAGGTCATTGCTTCAAGTGCCATCTGGGTAAATTATGTCCAATTTTTTTAATGAGGTTATTAGTTTGAACCATACATTAATTTTGCAGAAGGTGATGTTTACAGATTTTAGGATGAAATCTTGGAAGTCTTGATTGCCAGGGTAGGTCTTATTTGTTACTACTGGGAGTGTTGCTTTTGTAGACTGTTCCTTTGTGATGCCATGCAACAGAATGTTTGCACTTTTTCCAAGTCAATGACTGACCTTTCTTAAAATCATTAAGCAGTGTATGATGTTCTGTCTATGAGCAAGCAAAATATGGCCTTAAATTATCCACAGTACTGAAGTCTGAGAAAGATTTGGCAAACATTTAAGTAGTTTGTGGATGCTGTACTGAAGTTTGAAGTTGTAAGAGAAGTGAACAAGTAGCATGATGGCCATTTTGAGTGAGATGAGGGATGCTTCATTTGGAGTGGGAGGGAACAGTTTTTGGACTACAATGGAGTAGTACTCGGCTCATTAGTGTGAGCTGTCAGTAGGAAATACTGCACGTGGTGTTGAGAGCTGATTTTGACCTGTTTGTCATTTTTTAAAAGAGGTCTTTTGACAATTAACCATGACTGGGATACCTGATCTGTAAAAAAAAAATCTTTCCAGATATTGTGGCCGGAAGGGACTCTACGGAAGAAGTGCTGAACATATTGTTGGTGAAGGAAATGGAGGTCACAGCAGGCAAGTCCTTCCCTCGGTCATCTGGAAGGAAAGGACCATCCCTCCCCCCCCCTACCCTTCCCTTCAATTCAATGTCTGTCTCCACTTGAGGGCAGCATCGAATGAACTGGGTATGAATATGTAATGGTTAGGAGTTGCTTTTGTTGATTGCTGGAGTAAATTGCTTGTGTTTATTTGAGGAGCTCTCAGTGGTTAGAGATCTCTGGTTTCATTACTGTACTGTTGCTTGCTAATCCTCTCTCTCTCTCTCTCTCTCTCTCTCTCTCTCTCTCTCTCTCTCTCTCTCTCTCTCTCTCTCTCTCCTGAAGGTGTTCTTGGTCTTGTGAGGTGTTGAGAGTTTTGCTGTATGCTGTTTATGCCAGAAATGTTTTGGGGTTCCAGAATAAGCATGAGATCATTTACTGTTGAAGGATGTACAGTAGTGTACAGTACAGTCTTTGGTTTTGCAAGTGACTGCCATCAGTACTACGTGTTATAAATTTATGAGAAACGAGCCTTATGGAAGTTTATAGCTGTGGTGTGCATACCAATAGTGCATTTATTGATGCCACCCTCTATTTAGTGGTAAACTTGTTGTCTGTGTTAGTCGTTTGTTCAAGAGCTGTATCAGATGTCTGTCTTGTATCCCCAGTGGAAGTTTGGGTTTAGACTGTAGGCCTTCTGCTGGTTGGGAAGTATTAGGCACCTTCCAGTTAGGGCATGAAAGATGTGGACTGATGAAGAATGAGTGTGTTGCAGGAAGTTAGATTGAATGATCTGGTCAGCTTGTGATTTGGAAGGTGTTTGTGAGTGAAGGACAGAGAGAGAGAGTGTGTTTGGAGGATGCAAGAACGTTGGGTGTGGGTTGGGCTGTTCATGCTTGTCAAATATATTCCCTAATAGGAACTCTGTTGCATGAAAGGTTTCATTGTGCATTGAAAAGCTTTGTCAAGTGAAGGTCTCATTGCTGGGCTTATGTGTGGTCCTCTCTTTGCCCAGCATTCCTTGGGAACAGAGAACAAGTACGTGCAGGATATATCATCATTTGGTACCCTAATGTTGGCCTCTGAATTTTCTGAAGGATGGGTCAGGACTGCCAAAGAGGAGCTTCCCAAACAGCCAACCCCTGCGACAAGCTTAGCTGGTCAATATGGGAGTTATTTCCATTGATGTTTGTCTAGCATGATCCTGATGCTCTTGGTACTGAAATTGAACCTATGTTTTGGTCAGTTGATCTCTGTGGATCATACCTTATTTATTTCTTCACTTCACTCTGTAACACATTCTGTGGCTCCTCTGGGTTGGGTACATCCTGCTTCAAGGAAGTGTTCTTCTGTCAGTTCAGAGTATGAATTCCTGAGTAGGGGTCAGAGGTGTCATGTTGTTAAGGGCAGAGGTTGTCTCTCAGGAGAATGAGAGAGAATGGCACCCAGTTTTTTTTCTATCCCAAGGAGCTTGTGTGTTGCTTTCCCCAGGTTCTTGGACGTGTTTTCTTTCCTTTAGAGTGCTTGAGGCAGGAACCAAGGTTATGACTCAACCATTCCGTTTCTGCACAAACAAGTAAGGCACAGGTTAAACCTGGGATGATTTGTAGGTTTCCAGATTTTTCCATTCCAGAAATTAGTGTTTATCATTTGTGGAACCTTTGTGGGTTGCAGAATAGATGGGCAGAGATGATAGAGGCTGATTTTTATCATCAGGCAATGTTTATGTCCTGTCCAAATAGTTTGGGAGGAGTAGAGTAGATTGACACCTCTGGAAGAGTTGTATAGGGACATAATACTTCATGGCATCAGAAAGTAGGTAGAATGTGGTACCTACATTGCATATTTTTCCCAAGTGGCTGTGTAAGTGTAGAGATGAGATGTCAATGTAAGTAAAATGGGTCATGAAGCTGTTGCAGTTATGCAGTCTTGCAAAGTGGTGCAGTATTGGGTGATTTTATAAGCTCACTCTCAGAGAGATGGTCACACAGGATATGCTTCAGGAAAGCCCATGTGTCCTCATGACGTACTGTCAGTCTTACCAGAGTAACTACAAATCTTGTCTGTCATGCTAGAGATATCTACCACTCATTAAGGTAAAAGGCCTCTATATAATTTTTAATTCAAACTCTGTCAGAAGACACAACTTTACCATTGCTTTATAACAACAAGTATGTGTTATTCTGAATTCAGTTTTATTTTGCAGATTGTATCAGTCATCGTGCATTACGACTGGTGAAGAATTTAGCTCCAGGAGCTGTGGTCCGTGAAGCAAAGGCATCTTTCCCCTTGTGTGAATCTCACTGGTCTTTCTTTGTTCTAGAGCCCTGAAGGGGACAGACACATACGTCAGAGACAGGATCAGGTGGGAAAGCGGTGGTGTTCTGTAATAGTTCCCTTCCACAGCCATTTTAGGATTGATTTCCATGACCTTGGAAATGTTTGATGAGAAAATATAGTCAATATGTGACTAAGTATATGGTTCTTTTGAGGCTCTGTCAAGTATCGTAAAGAAAAGGGTCACTCTTTTCAAATGGTAATAACATTGTGAACCCTCTAAATAGGCCTGGTGTTTTTAATTCCAAACTTGCAGGAATCAAAGACATTGCCACTTGATTTATTTCCAAATTGTTGTCAGTGATGGAGTGTCAGAGGTACTGTACTGTGTGACTTTGCATTGACTTACGTATGTTACTCCGTGTAACCTGCGACACTTTGTACAAATGTCCTCCTAATAGTTCTTCCTCTTGTGAGGATGACTGGATATTAGGGAAGGTGAAATTCAAGTTAATTCTTTCAATTTTTGAAGCTTTCATAGAAAAAGTTTTTGTGGTATTGACATTGTCTTAGTGTTTTGTCTTTAACAAAACTTGAGATGAAGATTACAGGTCTTGACAGCTTGCATTTGACTGGAGACTTGATGCTCTTGAATAAGGTCAATGTTTGTGTATTTTGGAGAGAGGTCACTGAATGGGGCCTTTGTGGTTTTCCCCAATTTTCAAGCAATTTTAGTATGTAGCTGAACCCTTGTTCTGTTAGTTGGCAACACTTTCCATGTTACAAGTCTCATGTATTTGTGTTTTTGTGCTGCATCAATATTTACTGCCGAATTAACAGCCGTAGTTTCTGCCCTAGATTTACTTTTTCAAAGTAGTGACTCTAATTTTGTCATATACTCAGACTCTAGAAGCACCTTAGAAGCTATTAAAAAATTTAATAGCTTTCATCCATTAATTCAAAAAGTTCAGGAGTGGCTTTTTTGTATATATTGTCGACGTAAATCAGTCTCTTTCTGTTGGGTCCCTTCTCGTGTGGGGATTCGCGGAAACGAGATGGCAGACAGGGAAGTGAAAGCTGCTGGTATTTTATCAGAAACCTTTTTCAGAAAAGTGCCTCATACAGACCTAAAGGGTCCCATTAGATCTTATGTTTTAAGTAAATGGCAAGAAAGGTGGACTTCTCCTCTTCTTGCCAATAATAAGAAGTATAGAAATATTAGGGATAATATACTACCGTGGTCTTCGTCATTCCAGCTTGATGGACGAACAGAGGTTATTTTAACCAGATTAAGGATTGGGCACACTCGTCTAACCCATCAGTTTATTTTAGAAGGAAGCAGCCCTCCAGAGTGTGCTTACTATGACGAGACACTAACAGTGGAGCACATTCTGGTGGTCTGCCCCAGATATTTTAACCAAAGAGAGAGATATTTTCAGGGTAAATCCCTGTCTGATATTTTGGGAGATGAAGCAGATATTTCTGCTATCATCTCTTTTTTAAAGTGCGTTAAAATTTTTAGCGATATTTAATTTATTTAATATATTTATTACATCACAGAATTTTAATGACATTAAATTTTTTATGTATATATCACATCATTCATTAAACTTCATACCCTTATTTATTGGTCACATCACTTCATTTTACTTATTAATCATTTCCTTCATGAATTCATAACTTTAACATAATTTATTTTCTCTCCATTACGGCGCTGAATGGCCTTCTTGGCCCCAGTGCCTGGGCTTTTGCCCTAAATATCATACATCCATCTATCCATCCATCATATATGGATGTATAACTTGGCCTAAATTTCCTCCCCCAGTTAGTAAAGAAAAATAATGAGCTTTTCTTCTGGCTGCACTTTGTTCCGAAGTAGTTCAGCTGCCTCAGATACTGAGTGCACAGTTTGCGTGTTCTCTGACCAGATCAAAGGTGCCAGTTCCATTTAGAGTTTACTTAACATCTGTAAAACCCTTTGTCTTCAATAAACTAAAGAATATTTGGGATAATGAACCTTGCAGCGAGTAAGAGCAGATGCAATCCGCATTCTTCGCACCAAAGAATGGATCTCTTTCAAATGTGCCGCACCAGGAGGCCTATGACCTTCTCATACTTGACCCAAAGCCTTTATGTATGCAGAGAATGCAGGTCAAGACCAACAGTCACACATCTCTGGTGCAGATGTCGAAACTGAATCAACACATAGCCCAACTAATACAGTGTATAACCATTATTTAATTTATTGACCTTCTCTTGTATTGTTCTCCTAAGTCAGCTCTTGACTTCAGTAAACAAGAGAAAGACTTATGAACCCAAGTGACCAACCATATCTGAGAGCGCTCACAACCTTCCATCACCACCACAGTCACCAACTCCTGACCTCCTGCCGTCGCCCTTTGTTTTTCCAACAACCGTCTACCATTTGTCTCATGACGTCACGACAGCAACCACTGTCCCATTCCAAAGAGAATGAGAGGCCTGGCTTTACAAACACCCAACAGAATGAACAGCATACTTTGTCTATGTTTCATAAGTGTATTATGCCTACACCACATTCTCTAACCCATTTACTGAAAGTAACAATAATGATTGAATTTATAACACTACATAATATATTAGACCTGAATTACCTGCCCCCTATTCACGTGAATAATGAGACTTAAAAACTGACAGATAATCAGAAGCCTCAGCCAACAACAGATGCTGTATCAAGTTCAGGAAGTAAATCCTTTGGGCCAACAGTTTTGGTCCTGTCAAACTGCCAGATGATAATAGCTATGAATGCCCTAGTTTCGTTTTGGGTCAGTCTCTTGTCACCACAAATGCTACTATGATTCTCTCTCTTCCTGAAGGTTATGGTCAAGGCATTGCTACAGCAACACCATACCCTTCTTTTTTCCAGCAGTGTATGTATAAGGAAACTGTCAAAGCTAAAGCTTTGGATTAACTTTCCATCCATTTTTATTTTTCTGCTTTTGCATTCAATCAGCAGATATTGGGGTGACACATTCAAGTTCATTTTAATGTTGAGGAACCCAGAACATGAACAGGACTGAAAGCTAATCTGTACAAAACTTGTTCTTGCAGTTCATGTACAAGGACATAGAAATTGGATAATGACATTTTGTTGTGTGTTTAGCACTTGAGTTAGTTGAACATTACTCTAAATCTGTAAGTGCCTTGTGCACAATAAAATCATTGGCACTGTATTGTATCTACTGTATAAACCTTCTGATACTCATTTTGTCTACAGGTATCCGGTATTGTGACTGACGAACTATCGAGCGAAAGGGTTCTTCAATGTGATGGTGGTTTTTTCTGTAGCATGCTGCAGGTAAGGCTTATACTAAAAGTGTAGTAGTTGCAGTAAGAGGAGAGTATGTCCCTAAATAATTGGGTAAATCAAGCATTTTGTAGTATTTAATGTAAGCTGTGTTGAATCTGTGGATTGCTTGATGACACACAAATACATTGTTCAAGAGCCAGTCTGTGAGTTATTCATGATGCACTGACTGGCTGACCGACACTTTTGGCAGTGTTCAGCTTGTTACCCTGACCCTTCGTTTTCAAAGTTAGTGTACCACAAAGCACAAGTCATCTGCTTTATAATGACACCAGAATGAGCATCGTCATATTTTGATTAGTAATTTCACAGACAGTGTGTGAAGTGAAATATTGCCTGTCACAGAAGTAGCTCTTTGATAGATGGGACCTGCAAAGGCTTAGTAACTGATAGTGTTAAATGGGGTCAGGGTCTGCTAAAACCTAGTCTTCTATATCTGAATTCTTGCATTGCTTTATACCCCCAGAGATTCCTCAACCATTTGGGTTCCATTCTCTCTGCACCACCAGTGCTCTAAGTATTGGTTTTAGTGTTAGCAACTGATCCTTGAGTTCTCTCTGAATTAGAATTTGGTGTAGCCTTCATTTATGGCTTTTCTCCAGGATTGCATTGTGCTGCTCGCTGGTTCCTGATATGCTTTGTCAGTATATGCCGTTTCTAGTCAACTGCTCCTCACCTCTTGTCCAGACCATCAAGATGCTTTAGATCACAGTCCGTTTTTCACCCATTGTGCAGCTGTCCATATCTCCTCCATCACTTCATCCTTGAATTGATCCTCTCGTGCACCTGCCATGAATCTTGGGTTCTCCCACCTCTTCAAAGTAGCCTCTGTTTTCTTCCTAAGTGCCCAGGTCTCCACTGCAGAAAGCAGTAGCAGAGGCCTTGTGCAAGCGTCCAGCAGTCTCCCTCTACTCGACTGCAGAGCTCGTATTTCCATCTTCATAGCAGCTTCACATTCAGCATTTCTTCAGGGCTGATTTGACATGCAGTTTGAGATTCAAAACTTGCATTTGGTGTTTCAGAATCAGGCGAAAGGCTTTGAGATTGCCTACTGAGTTTACATATTAAATTCCTGCAGAAAAAAGCGTTCAGTAGAATTGTCACAAGAGTGAATATACAAGTCCTAATGTGTAGAATAAAGGAAAATAAGCAAAAATTGTGCTCCAGAGTTGAGCCTTTAATAACAAAACTCCAAATGTCTGACTGTGAAAGACCATGGACTCACATAGATTGACCCAGTCAGTGTTTGAGATCTTGTGTGTGTGTGTGTGTGTGTTTTTTTTTTTATGAGGCAACAAATTAGACATCTGGGCTGACCCAGCAGCTGTGAATGTAGCCACAGATTCTCTGTTAAAGAAGCAGAACACTGTGGAAAAGAACAGTGAATTGAGCACAACTGGACACACAAGCTATAGCACAAAGGGCAGTGTGGCTGTAGGAATATCTGATTGTCTTAGTAACTTCACCTAATTCTTCTTTCTGGGAGAATGATTTCAGTTTCAGACTTTCTATATGTTCTGCTGAATAGGTGCATTCCAAATTGGGTGAGTGTGACACTACAAATTGTGGTGGCAGTGTGAAGTTACTATTAGAATCCTGAGTAAATAAATAGGCTGACTTGTAACTGACAGTTGGGTGTTTGTGTGTTTGTGGTGACTCATATTAATGGATGTGCTGTATTCTTCAAGAGGTAAACACTCCATGAACATCCGTACAGCAAGGGTCCACAAAATTGAGTCTTCATGTGCAAAGTAAAGAACACAGACAGTATCCCAGCTGTTTTGAATGATTATTGTAAACAGTTGTTTTTAAACAGAATGATTACTAAGAGCTAACGAAGAATGTGGCAGTTGAAATAAATATTGAAATATACTTTTGGTTCCTTCAGGCCAGGTTATTTTATCGCAAGAGAGGAGGGCCATGGTCCAGGGGCTGACATAGAAGTCTCTGAAGCTTTCATTGTGGGCTTTGTGGTCACCAGGCAGCAGAAATGTAACCCTCATGAGGTAAGCCAGGGGATACAGTCAGTTGAGTGGCCCCTTACAGTCACAAACATAGGGCTACAATTTAAAGTGTCTTAGTACAGTTTGACCTTGCAGGGGGTTAGTGCCACCAGTGCACCACATGTGGTATGCTGTAGGTATTATTTAAGGTTCTTCACAGTGTCCCTTCAGCCCCCAGCTGTAACCCCTTTCATTCCTTTTACTGCACCTCCGTTCATATTCTCTTTCTTCCACCTTTCTCTCCACCCTCTCCTAACAATTGATTCTTAGTGCAACTGTAAAAGTTTTCCTCCTGTTACACCTTTCAGACCTTTTACTCTCAATTTATCCTTTCAGCGCTGAATGACCTCATAGGTCCCAGTGCTCGGCCATTGGCTTAAATTTTGTATTTTAGTTCTATTTCTTAGTAATGTTTAAAATGAATTCTCTGTTAAAACAGCAGCCTCCACGAATGCACAATCGGGTCTTTGTATAATTATACATTTTCAGGACATGCATAACTAGACACTGGAGATAATTTGCAGAAAACACAAGGCTTTTGAAGTTTAGCAATTGTAATTATGGCTACAACTCCACAGGCTCTGTATCTTTTGTCCTACAGTGTACTGAAACAGATGATAATATTGGCAAGATTTGTTTTTTGATTACTCATCTGAAAAGGTATCAGAGGCAGTGTAAAGTTAAGGTAATGAGTTTGTTGCTCTGTGACACAAGTGTGGGCACTTTCCATGAACTCTGTGTTGGTGTTTTGTGGGGAACAACCTCAGTTGTTGAAAACTATTTGAGACTTCATGTAGTATGGTTGCTGTTCTTAGCATGTGAATGTCATAGACCCTGGAATGAGAGAATTGTTGTGGACTGTTCAGTAAGTGGATGTTGGGCAAGTAGAGCCTCAGGAGTTCAGCCAAGATGCAGTGCACTGATACCCTGCAACAATTCACCTTCCTTGTGTTTTGATTACGCTTCTATCTAATTATTTATTAATTTGCTAAATTATCTTCTTTTATTTTGTCATAACTGATCTCTTCTTTCTGTATTTCCTATTGCTGTCTGTTGCAACTTCTTTCAAATGAACACTAATATTCTTGGGAAGCTTCTGGGATTGCAAGTCAGTGGCCCTTGTGTGCTTTTCCATATGAATAGGGTTTACCTTCTGAATAATAATAATAATAATAATAATAATAATAATAATAATAATAATAATAATTCTGCTTCCTGTGTTCTTGTTTCCATAAAAGAGCTGAAAGGTCTTGGTGCTGTTTACATTAAAAGTTATAGGCATAATACCCATCTTTTTTTTTTTTATTAATTTATCATTGCCATTTGTACATACATTCATCTGTTAATGATTTGGCTTCTGATTTTAATCTAAATTGTTCATTTAATTTTATCCAGAGATGGACAATTATTCTTTTCAAGTTGATGATAAATTTCTTGGTCCTTTTGTCTTGTTCCATGTGAATGAACGTGACCCAGTCTAAATCATAATGCTATTGAATAATAATTATAATATTGAATAATAACAATACTATTTATGTGTAGCTGGTATGTACTCTGAAATTTAAGAGTACAAATGTTATGACTGTTTTTAGAGCCTCTTTTTCATGACTGATTGATTGTGAGTGAGAAAGACAATCTGTTCATACATGAAAATTCACCGGGACAAAATTTCCACATTTTTGGGAGGTGAAGCATTTTGAGGTTTCTCAAGAGGTTCCAGTTTTTCTTCTGACTTACAGTTGAGTGACTTCAGGGTTGTGACGCAGCATTTGTATTTGTTCTTATACTCTGGAGTTTAACTTGTTGAATTGTGAAAGCTCTCATTCAGAATTATGCATTGACTTGAAATGGCTTTTATGCTGCACAGAAATCAGGTTCCCAAAAGAGAACTGAACTCAGTGGGTCCTCTCTGCTCTCATTGCTATTGGATTCAGGTGATGTGGTCCTCCTTGTGATGATCTTGGTTCCCTTGTGACACAGTCTGTCCAGTTTGGTTCAGGACCCAAGTTTAAAACAAATAACATTTCCATATTGCAAATGGCTTGCCCCAACTAAATTCTTTTTAGAGATGTTCTGTCAGATTGTCAAGGATATTTCATTGATTATTGCATTCTTAAGAAGTGTCAGTTTCACAAATAAGTTTTGTCCTTCATCCCACGCTCACAATCAGACATATCTTGAGTGTCTGTCAAACTTTCAACCAACAATGTCAGTCAGATATCAGAAACAAATATCCTTAGGAAATTTCGTCAGAGTCTCCATGTTCAGTTAACCCTATTTAGATGATTTTAAAGATTTGCAATATATGAGATGAGATTAATATAATCTTGAAAACCAACCCATCTGCCAGGCCTACAAGAGCTAATGTTAAACCATTTACGTATTGATAGTGATCAGCATTTAAAGTTGCTGGCATAGTTCTGTTAGTGTAGAATAGAAAGTTGGCAGTCTTCAGTATTTTTTCTATAGTGTATGGTAATGGTTCCTGGACTTTAGAATTTTGTTAGAAAGTAAGCATATGCCTCCTTTACATAGCATACAGTGGCCTCATTCAATTCAATTCTGATTAATATTATATTCAAGGTTATCAGTGAATTGTTACCTAATCAAATTATTTGTCAGTAGGCCTAACCTTCTCCGGAGTGGTGTCTTCCCACAGTGTAGAATTTGTTGAGCAACCAGTGCAGAAGTAAAGAAGTTGACAAGCAAACTTGATGTATACTTGGTGTCAATTCAACATTGTAGCCCTCCTTCCTAAATGAGGATAAAGTCTCTCTCATTCCTGAATGTAGGAATTTCAGGAGGAACCACAAGGTCTGCATTTTTATGAAGGAAGGTAAATCTGTTGTCAACAGTTTTGTAGGAAGTAGTCATTTTTGTGACCCAAGGAAGTGTTGTAATTTGCTGAAATCTGAGACCATTAACCTTGCTGGGAAGGCTCTTTGGCTTCAGAACCATTTTGCCGTTGAATTCGAAAAATTTTTGTGAGTGTGACAGATGAATAAGTCTTTAATTAAACTGATTTTCTGTGAGTTAAATGCTTTCTTTTTTATTACAGGAGTGTGGCTTAGGCAGTGCTTTGTTCTGGTGTAGCTGTGATGCTGAGGATATGAAAGGTTTTTCTTCATAGTGAGGCACAAACCTCTTCAGTTCAAACAATCCACATCTTGAGAGGTTTCTGTTACAGACAAGAGGAAATTTCCCTTGCAAAAACAAAGGTAAGTCTTGTGTTTATTTTGTATAACGAAGTGAATGGTATTTAAAAATAAAACTGATGTAAGTAATGAGTATAGTAGAAACTTTCAAAATGGTAGGACTTAATCACATATATATGATGGATTTCAGTAAAAAATGTGCAAATTTATGATCTGTTTTTGACCCCTGATCATATAGTAAACACTTCTGATGCAGCAGGGTCATTTGAAACCTTATCAACAGCTTGGTTCATTTCTTTGGCACAGGAAGAGAAATACATCCTTGGATTGAGAGGGTTCTAATAATCAACCAGCTCTAGTGACAGAACTACCTAGCTGCTGGTACTGAGATTATTGCATATGAAGGAGGAGCCTCAACATCTGTGAACACCTGCTACGGACCTTAATACCTCCCTGGTTAAGCCACTGATAAATCTTTTCTATTTGGGAACAGGTAAGACGGTATTATGTCAGTTAAAAATACACAACTGAATTACTAATTACTATGTAAATATTCCCTTGAGGAGTGTGTTGACTGCCAGATTTTGAGGAATTGTCAAATTTTATGGTATTAACAGTTTTCAGGTGTTATGTCTAAATAAAAAAACCTAAAAAAAAATGTTTAGATGGGTTCATGGACAATTTTGTTCATCACTTGTACGCCACTGTGAACAACAAATTGTAAAAATACATAAAAAAAAGTGTCAAAATAACTTGTACAAAAGTACTTGCCACCCAATAAAGTATCCCATTTTCATGGAGAAAACTGGTTATAATGACATAGGGATATATAACTGGCTCAAGACGTCCTGATGGTCTCAGGATTCTCTTCCATGTCCCCAAAATGTTTAGTTTTTCTGTTTTCTCAAAACTTACTTTTTTCAAAACGAAATGCTTATTTCTCCAAGAAGATGGAACCAAATTCAGTGAAACTTGTATAACTCTATATCTTTCTTTTGTCACTGGGAAATTCACTTTTGAGTGAAAAAATTTTTTTATTTCATAATTTTGAAAAGTGAGGTCATTATTTTTTAACTGAAAAAAAAATAAATAAAAAAATGACTTAGACGTTGAACTTCATATTTACCCATGAGAGAATTTTCATTATTAGTTGTAGAATAAGGGTAAAAATTTGAAGCAAATCCCTTCAGTCATAGGGCAGAAACAGTCATTACTTTAAAATGGGACCTTAGGGCTTAGGTGCACCCCTTAAATCACTACAATGGCTCTTTTGGCGTCAACTGAATACCATAAGTCGTTTTAACCCTTTGGGACTGTGGCTAGTAAGATGATCCTGGTGTCTGTTACTTAAAATTTTTGTAGTAGCAATTTGGCAGCAACATATTATAGTTCCAACGAATATATGAAAGATAGACTTGTATAACTGTTGATCCAAATTCTCATTTTTAGTTTTATTCAAGGTTATCAGTCATCTGTTAACTAATATTATTTTTGTCATTAGGATTGACTTTCCCAAGATTTTATGTCATCACCTGGTTCAGAATCTGCTGAGGAGGAGACAGCACTCTGAAGTAATGGGAATTCCAAGGTACCCTTAGGCAATTTGGGTGTTTGTTCAGTGTGATGGTCCTCCTTTCAAATATCAAGATGTGGACAGCAGCCTCCCTCCCTCTCTCTCTCTCCACAGGAAGCAATGTTTGCACATGAAGGTAATATTATTGGCAATTTTGACAAGTAGTATTTATATTTTGGTGTGTCTGAAGCTTCTTTTTAATGACTGGTCCATTTTGTCTTCTGGGATTTGCTCTTGTACACTTGCAGTCTACTGAAGCATTTGGTGTGCTGGTACAGTCAGTGGTAAGTATTTGAAACTTTGCGTGAATGACTTTTTATGTATAAAGATAATAAAATGTTGGAATATCAGTACAGTCAATGATATTTTTTAACTTGAAAGATATTGAAATTAGTTTCCATACCAGCACAGTCAGTGATATTAAGTACTTATAAAATTGTTGTAAAAGTTTGTAGCTGCATCTAGTAGAGTGGTTTATACCTCCTTCAGGAACCTGGCTGTGAATGTTGGAGGAGACTCATGTGAATGTTGAAGAGTATGTGGAATAAACAAATTGTCGAAGATATGGAATAATCCACCATGGCTTACAACTGATGTGATGAGTGAGGCACTTGGAAGGAGTCCAGTAGAGATGACACTGAACAGGTGAGTGGAACAAAAATATGAAGAACATTATAACAGATTTTTTGTTCTTGAGATTTCATCATCTGTTAATAGATGTTAGGTAGTTACCTTTCTTCTTTTATAAGATTTTATGGTTAGTTAATATAACTTCAAACCAGTTATCTTCAATTTGTTCAAAAAATCATTTCACAGCAGTTAAAGTTGAGAGTCCTCAGTATTATTTCAATGTTGTCAGTGTCACTTCAAACTTAATCAGTATTATTCCAAATGGATGTTAACTTTCATTGGGAAAGTTTTTAAATTAAAAGAGGAACAGAAGAATTATTGAGTGTTTGAACAAATTCACTATTTTCACAAGTCTTTGAAATGTGACCCTGTGCTGAAATGCAAACTGAATGTTTCAATCCTAACTTGTGACGTATATATTCAGTTTATAATTAAAAATTAATTGAACTGTAGAGTTTATTCCACATTCAGAAAAGTCTTCCTTCCCTCAATACTAGTGCAATATTGATCTTTCTTTTCTTGTACACTTTCAATATATTGAAACAGTTTGTATTACAATAGTACAGTCAGCAGTGAAAGTCACTAGCGATAAATGAATTTCTGATGTGTTAAATAGTAGTCAGTAACAATTTCAGATGTCAAAAATATTCATATAGATTCAGTGCCAGTACAATCGATGATAAAGACATGAATATTTTTGTCTTCTTATAGCTGGCATTATAGTGACAGTTCCTTTGACCTCTTTCCTTAAAGTGGCTGTGAATGAATGTCTTTGAGGCAGACAGGGGTGTCCTGAAGAAATGAGTAGTAACTCTGCCAGACAGACAGACAGCCACCAGGGCAAATGAGACAGGCAGCAAGTGAAACTCAAATATGCACATTATTAGCAAATGTTGAAAAATCAGGAAACAGATGAAATTAATTGCAGACATTAAATTTAAATTATTTCTTCATGAATTTTGTTTTAGATCATTTTTTCTAACCTCAAACCAATGACCTTTTTTTGTTCCATTAAATTAAAAAGCCAGATTTAGTAAATTGCCATTTAAAAAATACAAATAATACTTCAGCGCTACTTTATTATTTCAGAAAATAATCATTACGGAACTTACTGTCCAAAATTTTCTGTAACATGGAATACACACTTATCAACTGATACCACTTGGTAGGTAATATGAACAAGGACTATTTATCAGTCACTTGTTAAAACAATAATGTATACAAAAGTGGATTATAAATCAGAAGTTACCAACTTATGGTAAGTGAAGTAAAGAAGGACTGTACAAATGAATTTCACCTGCAAAAACTATCATAAATACCAAAGTGGATTATAAATCAGAAAGAATAACAAAGAATAACCCAAGTTTCCATCCACAGCTTGCCTGATGCCTCTTCATGGATACCCACCACCTCAAACTTCAAGATGTGTTGCTGTGAGTGAGCTGGCTACAATACCTGGTTAAATTTCAGCCTATAGCCATTACGTACAACAAGGAAACAAGTATCAAGACACAATAAATGACTGCAAACAACAGGCAACAAACCACAACCCATTATTTTCCTTCTGAAGCAGCTCAAAGAACAGCATCTGTTACAGTCATCACCTTTCAACAGTAGCATCTGTTACAGTCATCACCTTTCAACAGTAGCATCTGTTACAGTCATCACCCTTCAACAGTGACTATTCATGTTGATAAGTTATCAAGTCAGATAATATCATTCAAGTCGGGAAAGACTGGATGAACACTCGAGTCAGGAAAAATTTCGTTGCCATCTATAACAGAGATTAAAATACACAGTGTATAATTGCTCTCCCAAAGCTGCACAATGATGAGTGGGAGACTGATCTTGATGCAAGTTTCCCTCCACAGTAATACCGATAGACTGACGTGTTGCCTTCCTTCTTCAACAATGTTCCGCTGCTTACATTGTGTGTATTTTAGTCTCTGCTCTGTTATGAGGATGAGATTTTTCCGAACTCGAGTGTTCTTCCAATCTTTCCTGACTTGAATGACGATATTATTTGAGTATCTGACTTGACAACTTATCAACGTGAACTAGTCTCTGTTGAAGAATGATGATTATACCAGATGCTGTTGCTCTTCCAGCTGCTTTTGCAGGAAAATTATAGGTCTTGGTTTGTTACTGTTGTTTGCAGTCAAGTTCTAGCCATTTTTAAGCAATGGCCGGAAGAACACTCGCATCACCAAAGTCAGGCTAAGGCAGTTTCCCAAGTTTGTGTCACTCTTCAGCAGTGGCTGGAAGAACACTCCCATCAGGTTAAGACTAATCTTTGTTCTTCAGATGTGGGTAGAAGAACCCTCATGCTCTTCGTTCTTCAGCTGTGGGTAGAAGAACCCTCAAGTCAGGTGAAGAAGTCTAGTCCTCGCTGTCCTTCAGCAGTGGCTGGAAGAACACCCAAACCAGGTTATCTGGTCCTCATTCTCCAGAAGTGGCTGGAGGAACACTCACGTCTCCTTTAGTTTAATCCTCGTCGTCCTTCAGCAGAGGCTGGAAGAACACTCATATCAGGTTAAATGTAGTCCTTGTTGTCCTTCAACAGAAATTTTAAGTTATGCAATATAATTAAGCAATTACTCAATCCTGTTCATTCTGTGTTCCATTTAAGTTAAATGGAACATTAACTTATGTAACACTAGCATCCTGTTATCATAATAAATATTTTTCTTTATCAAATGCTTTAAAATATTTTTCGTTTACTCTACATAAGTTAAAAGATACATTGATAAGATTGAGTATGGCAATAAAAGCACAAATTGAAATAATGCAAAACAATATGGTAATCAATTAATAAACAAAACAGGTAGATGATCTGGAGATACAAATCAATATCATTTCTATGCCTAACAAGTCAGAAATACTTGGGCAGTCGTGCATGGTAGTTTGAAAAGTAGCAATGTATACTGCACTGAGAGGCAGTGGCATCAATCACTTTGCTAATGAAAGTTTGTCAAAAGTTAAAAGGTTCAGAAAGTAAGAAAAGAGCACAGACACACCTTGTAGCAACCATTCTCAGAAACAAAGGAAACCACCAGTGTCTTTCTTCAGCAGATAACCTCCATGGAAGGCTGCAGGACATTCAGACATGAAATTGACGCTCCAACAATGGCAGAAAACTACAAAAGACTCTAGTAACATGACTCTTGGAAACTACTCAAGATTGCAGCAGCATGTGGCTGGCACTAGTGCCACCACCTCTGAGACATCCTGTGACCAAGAGACACCAGGGGAACAATACGAAGGTTTCTGTTACCATTCAACAGACATTCTTTTTTGTATACAAGACACGAGATTCTGATGAAAGCAAATAATTTCTCCCATGGCAAAGCTTTGACAGGAATACAATGCTGAAAAGTAAGTCAAAGGTCCAACAGTAATGAGAGATAGCAGTTGCTTTTCCTTTCTACATTTTCATTTAGACTAGCAACCACTCCCTTTTTGTACTGAGAGGGGCCTGAACTCCTACAACAGTGGAATTCGAATTGCTTGCATACTGTTCAATTCATATTCTAGACCAACAATTATATCAAGTAAACTTCCTCTGCAATCCAGGTGCCTGACATAATGAGGTCTAAGATCATTAAAAATACAATCATCAAAATATCTATTGTTGATTGTTTACATATAAAAAAACTCATTCTAATAACTTTGTGAGTTATCCAGTGTCTCAACTGAAGTCACTTCATTAATGAAAACTTATAAAGATCAAAAGAAAATGTTCTCAGATCCTACCCATGGGATTCAACCCACCAGCGTCACCACAGACAGTGGTACACAACTGCACCTCATAACCTTTTCCACAATGTTTGCCCAACGAGGAAATACCCAATAAGCAAGAAAGTCAAAATAAGGGAGTCGGTGCACAAAAAGCAAAGCAGAACAAAGCCTTCAAGGTCTGCAACATCAACTGAGAACTGAAATTAATAAAAAAAAAAATATGGTAGTAAAAAATGACAGACTAAGAACAAAGCAGTTAATTTCATGGTAATCAACAAATCAACTAATTAATTCTGTTTAGTGCTGCAATTAAGTACGGTTAAGGGCATCACGGACTGGAGAAGGCTATCGCACAAAGGCTAAGATACAGCCCAAGATTTGAGACAACATGGTTATATAGTCACTACGCAGCACAGCGCAACTAAAAAAGGCATCACTAAAAAAGGCATCTACAAAGTCTTGGCTGCTGTAAACATCAGCAATGTATTGCTCATTCACTCACGCATTGCAAAACTGAAAGGGATTTAGGAAGACACTTATGTTTTAGACCCCAACTACCCTTCCATAATTCCCACTCCCAGAAAGATGACAAAGTAACAAGTGCCTTTCATCCATTCTTGTTCCATGAAAGTGAACTTCACAGACTCTAAACAATCAAGGTAAGAATGACTCTCAAAGAGGAAGAGATGTATTCCAGCAATTCAGGAAGAGCTTTCCAGAGTGTGTTTCTGCTCTCTCAAACAGCAGCACTGAACATGTGGTCTCTCTCTCTCTCAAGAACAACTGAACTTACAAACAAAATTCCTCTGAACTGCCAATGAAACTCCTTCAACCAGTTTTAGGTTGTTATCAAAGAATGGAATGGCTCAGATTTTAGCCATTTCAGGTTATTACAAAAAATTAAGCTGAACCTTGAAATTTAAAAATGACGCATGGAGTACTAGCAACAAGGAGTGTCATGTGTAAAGGCTCCCAGCTGTTTAAATGATAGAAATGAACCTTCAAACTCATCAATGACACAAAGTATGAATAGAACTCCTCAGAATGGAAGCACAAGAATATATGAACAATGTAATTAAAAAATGACACTTAGATTTTTAGCAACAAGAGTACCTAACTGTAGACTCCTAGCTATAAGGATGATAGAGATGAACCTTGAAATAAAAAAAAAAGACACAAGGAAGGAACATTAGTAAAAATGTCCTCAGAATGAAGGAACATGGCTAAATGAACCCAGATTCCTTGGGAACAAAGTAACTTTCACAAAGCAAGACTGAAAACAGCTGAAAGAAAAGTTCTCTTGAGAGGAGTAAAAATACAGGTGTCAATTTAACTCCTCTCTGAAAACTCATATCTTCAGGTGCTGAATTTGTAAAAGAAAATAATTCATGGTTTGGTAAAGCAGATGGTTGTATTTGTAGTGACAGTGGGTCAGCCAGGGAGAAGTAACTTGGCTGAGATCATTTAGGACAAAAACTAATGCTATGCAGAAGGCTAAAGTATTTGCCTTATTACCAACACTGTTCCAATTACCTCTGACATTTGAAAACCAAAAACATCAGCTGCAAATGTCGAGTTCAACAGTCAAGAGATGAAGCATTTTCTTGGCAATGCATCTTCAAGTGGGAGTGTGGTCTACAGGTAGTCCTTTTAAAATCTTCTGTGCATCTATCTGACGATATCCTGGAAGAGAAGAGACACTTGAGCACAGCAGAAAAGGAACTCTCACAAACAAACACTGGACTGAAGACCATTACCTTGCAGATAAGTAAAGAAAAATGTCCGACATTCAAGATACATATAATCTCGGCCTGAACACAATGCTATAGTCAATTTACTCCAGTAGATATAAACTCATCTGAAGACTTCCCTTCAGCATGAAATCACCTGAGGAAAACAATGGCATATACAAAACCAGACAAACATTTTACCAAAAATAAAAAAAAACCTAAATGTTGCCAGATGAACCACAGGGGAAATGCCTCAAAAGGAAACCACTGCCATCATCAGTCATCTTGATGCGTAGCTCTTCAATATATATAACATATGTATTCACCGACAAATACCCTCACTCACTCACATGCAAAACATTCAATAAAATGTGAATATATGAAAGATGAACTGTGTGATACAGACTGGATTATTAAAATGACAGTCTCCACAATCTTGTCATACAGATCAGTCACTCACAGTACAGATCTCCCAGATCAATATTCACTCAAAGACAAAGTTGGGAATCACAGGCAATGACGACTTGCTATCACAGTCGAGTGCCACCCTGACACAGGAGGGCAAACTTCAGGTAACCACAAAACACCTTCTGTAATGAGGTAGTGTTTAGTGTTGTCTTAACTGGGGCAGATAGACAGACTTTGGCAATCTCAGCAGACTGGTGGATTTTAGGACAAGGAACATCTAAAGCTTCTTTTCAACTCTCTTATTTTAACCTTTTGGTACTAATCTGGGACCATCTTCAAAGAATCAGCTGATATGAGTAATAGACGTGGATATGGTAAAAGTATACACAATATCAACATTACAAAATACAATAATACAGTAATGTTGATATTGTGTATACTTTTACCATATCCACATCTTTTACTCATTTCAGCCAATTTCTTGAAGATGGTCCCAGATTAGTACCATAAGGTTAACATAAAAGAGTTGAAAATGAGCATTGGATGTTTCTCGTCCTTTATAAAATCCACCAGTCTACTGACATTTAGTGTCATCCTGATATAATAAGCATTTCCTTTCAATGCTTATTATTATTCCTTTCAGTTTATCTAAATACTGACAACACAAACACACAACACAACAGAAATGAGACCTTGAAGCTAAGGAGCACGACACTGCAATGAGACGATTCACTGAACAGAGTCAGGGGTTCCTGTTGAGGGGCTGACTGAGAGGAATTCTCCAAATGGCCGCCACTAAATGGGAAGGATTTCTTAAACCTGCTCAAGTTTGGACTAGAAATCAGTCTCTGTCCATCAGCAAAGCGCAATTTACAAAAGATCTGCTCCCTAAGGGAAGGCCGTCTGGCAGAATATAGAAATGAGGCCAAAGGCCAAGTGCTGGGACCTGTGATGAGGTCACTTCACTGAGCGCTGAAACGGAAAGCCTCAAAGCAGTTGAAGCACTGTGAATAAAATGTCAGTCGAAGGTTGAGGAAATGAAGATGGAAGAAAGAGAATGTGAATGGAGGTACAGTAAAAGGAATGAAAGAAGTCGCAGCCAGGGGATGAAGGGACGCTGCAAGAACCTTAAAGTAATGCCTACAGGTGCACTGAAGGTACTTCCCCCCTATGGGATAGCCGTCACGTGCTAATTGCTTCTCTTACCTTAAATAAAGCAGTTTTTTAGTTTTGAAAAATAAACAAGGCATTTAAAATGCTTCAGGAAATTGTTCACAAATCAGCTTTTTTGTTGCCACAAAATCTCTGTCACTCACCAGAGCACAGCTGCAAATGTTTCATCATGTTGTTATTTTTGTATGAAAATGACCCATACTTCTGATGCAGAGTCCAACTAAAAAAAGTTTCCTTAGAGCTGCTGCACAAAACAGCTGCAAGGTGACTTTTGCAACTAAAGCCATCATCCATCACTCAGAGGCAATACCTTATTGAAAATTTCATAATTGATTACATGAAGCTTGTTTGCCCTACATGCAATAAGTAACTGTCCTACCTATGTAGATCACATGTACTTTTAATGCTTTATGTACAACCCGGTTCTCCGAAGTGGGCTTTACAAATACCTTAACTTCACAGTGTTGTTAGATTCCTACACGAGCAGGTAATTTTATTTTTCGTAAGTCTGTTTCAAGACCGAAAAACTGATAAACTTCATATAGGAAATGACTTAATTTCAAAAACTGATATACGATTATTTTATAATCTTTGAATGGGCAAGACCCAGAGTCATATTCCCACTGTAACACTTGTGTGGATAACTTTACTTCTTATAAGCTTAGTTTCTAGTAGGCCATTTTAGTTTTCACACATATTTCACTTTTCCATGAGTGTTCTAGTTTGTTGCTTTGGAATAATCGTTCAACTGTGACCATCTCTCTATTTGAAGACTCCGATATTGAGAGATCATCTCTGTAGAAAACTTAACTTGAATATTTGACGTAACCTAATAAAAACCTTCCACCTAATCTTACACAGTACAGTAGGAATAACAGGTGATCAATATAAATTGGGAACAAATCCTGTACTGTACAAGCTATTTTGTAAATAATGAATTGCATATATTGGTTTTGATTAATACAGATTTAAAGTCCATTGTACAACAGAGAAGCAATCATAATGATAGGTTAATACTGATTCAAAGTTCACTGGATGTTAGAGATGCAATCTAGAATGCCCAGCTTGATGCTAAAAACAGAATGAGCTTCAACTCTCACAATCTAATGTCTGTATAAAAGACTTTGAATACAGTGTTGTTAAACATCACATCTGTCAAAAGGTTTAGTCAGCTGTTGTTCTTCTTAAATGAGGCTTACTGTAGCGCACTGTACATGACAGAAACAAATAACACTGTACATGACAGAAACAAATAACACTGTACATGACAGAAACAAATAACACTGTACATGACAGAAACAAATAACACTGTACATGACAGAAACAAATAACACTACGTGACAGAAACAAATAACACTACGTGACAGAAACAAATAACACTACGTGACAGAAACAAATAACACTACGTGACAGAAACATATAACACTGTACGTGACACAAACAAATGACAGTGTGCGTGACAGAAACAAATAAATTTAATTTAGAACAAAACTGATTATTATATTTATTCTTCCCCCAATAACTTAGTAATTAGAATGAGAAATATGACAGCAATGCTGTTCCGAATGATTCTATCTTAACAGCACCATAAACTCTGCCGTTAACAGAATTCATATACAAGGAACTTGGTAATCTTGTGATAATACTGACACCTGGTTGAAATACTGAAAAATAAAATGGCAAACTGTTTTCAATTTCAGCAATGAAAGCTTGGAGGAATCTTGCAACAAATCAATCTTCATTACGTGCAATGTTTTAGTTATGAAATGCTATTTTCCAGTTTACTACGTACTAGATCACTTGTCAAATCAGTTGCGTATGTTAATTTGTATCGTCCATGTATGCAATATGCTATATATAAAAAATGGTACTTTATCTTTATATCTGGATATGTGTTTTACACACTTCCTTACCATTCAGCATTTAGGATCCATTGTAAATTAATTCATGAAGATGAGGCTACGAAGCCATGCACTGGAGGGGCACTTCCAGCCATTCAGTGCTAAGGATCCATTATGATCACAGTCTTCTGCAATTCCTGCTACTTAGAGCTTTTTGCAGCGGAACTGCAGTCATTCTTCATTCACAGCCGTCAGGGCCCTGAAAAACAGGAATTACAGGTATCAGTCAAGTCTAACCGGAACCCAACCTTATTCCTAACACAGTCACTTATGTCAGTCCCAGAATAGCTTAACCTAATCTTATCACTGAATTAGGAATTTGAACTAGAATAGCATTTGGAGGCTATTAATCTTGACAAACAGTACTGCAAGTTTATCTTCTGAAAGGACAGAAATATGACCCCAACGTTTCAGGGCCATCCAGGGAAACCTGTATAAATGATACTGGATCTGGTTCAAAGTAACCCTGACCCTATTCACGCCTCAGCTCTTTGCTGGAGTTAAGATAAATGTGCAAAACAATGACAGCTCAGAATCTGGCAGTAGGGGATGATAACTCAGGAAGAGGTACCACTGAAAGACATAACTTGAGCACTGGTGATATACTTGAAGTGTGAAAGGCATTGGGTTTAGCATGCAAAAACAGCAGTTAAGGAAAGGGGCATCCTTTAGCCAATAGGATGAATATAATGGATACAAAGGGAGACCAGAGGGTGGTGTGATGTGTCTTAATGAGACGCTGGGAGTCTTCTCTCAGCAATGTCAAACGGGCCCTTGCAAGCAATTCAGAATCTGCTTATGACTCCTGCAAAAAAGGCCACATTGCACTAAATACCAGCATTTACAAAAACATTCCACACCAAAAGTTGATGCATTTTCTTTCACAAGAACCTATGAAGCCATTACCTGCTTATGTCTTAACTAGTTCCAAGTGCCCAGATTAAAAAGTGATAAAGAGCAAGGTAAGCTGCAGTCCAAGATCTGAAAACTCAGGAAGAATTAAAGCATATTTTTGGAAAAGCAATTTGACACATTATTTGCAATGGTATGCACATCATACCCATGATTTTGAGTCACAATCATTGAGCAGAGCAGATACTACAGGATATTGGCTACAATTCCAAACAGTACTGGGTTATATGATAATTGATGGAACTCCTGAGCAAAGGAATAAAAGCAAAACGGTAGAATTTGATTTCAAAGCAGCCTGGACCAAAGCATTGATCAGAACATCTTCCACATTCAATGATTTTATAAGATGGAGTGTAAAGACAAATAACTCAAACTTGGATCAGACTCTCACTACAACCTTTGTCGTATCCACTAATTTGTAGCCCTATCATAAAAACTACTCAAACTTTCACATTATATTGGGAAACATTTTATTTTAGGTTTTGACTTTTGATTCAGGTGTTTCAAATTCTGAAGACATCTTGCATTTCACTGTAATTCCTGCTTGTTATTGGAAATAAATTTGCCTCAACGCTGCAGTAGGAAGTTTCATCCCCACTGGCTCACAAAGTACAATGCGTTCACATTCATGTGATCTGTAGTACACATGCTGTCAAATATGGGCCCTTAAGCTTTCAGTTAAAATAGTTGATGCTGGGGTTAACAGCTATGGACCAACAGTTTTGACAGGGTGAAGAGCATCTCCCTAAGAGAGAGAGAGAGAGAGAGAGAGAGAGAGAGAGAGAGAGAGAGAGAGAGAGAGAGAGAGAGAGAGAGAGAGAGAGAGAGAGAGAGTGTGAGTCCTCATACCATAAATTCAGTACCACAAACAAACCATAAAACCCTTTATTGTAGGTGGTCTTCACCACACCACCAGACACATTACATATACATGAATGTAGGGTGTTCTTGGGCAGACAATAATATTACACCCCTTGCTGTACAAATCAATACATTGAGCTTTACCTCCAAATGCTAAATTCCTGACTTCCAGTTTGCTAGCTGCTCCATAAAGGGGCCTTCATTCTTTTTCTTGTAGCTTTTGTTGTTGTCAACTGCATGCATCTAATCTCAACAGGTCTGTAAAAGAATTTCAACAGTTAATTACTTACAGAAGTTGGCATACATACTGCTTTTCATTTTAATAAATAACTTTTGTTAACAGATGAGCATTTGCATGAACATTTATATAAAATAGCCGTTTTTACAGCGGTTCTTCAATAAAAGAGTAATCCTTGGTACATTTTACTCTTACATAATACATTAAGGGTTGTCTATTTTGCAAGAACATGTCAGAGCATAAATCTAGTTTATGGGAATAAGTGGTCTTGGAAAAAGGTCTTGGAAAAAGGTCTTAGAAAAAAGGTCTTTGAAAAAGGTCCTGGAAAAAGGTCTTGCAAACAGGTCCTCAAAAAAAGTCTTTGAAAGTCTTTGAAAAAGGTCTTTGAAAAACGTCGTTGGAAAAGGTTTTTGGAAAAGGTCTTGGAAAAAGGTCTTTGAAAAAGGTCTTTGAAAAGTCTTTGAAAAAGGTCCTCGAAAAAGGTCTTGGAAAAAGGTCTTTGAAAAAGGTCTTCAAAAATGGTCTTTGAAAAAGGTCTTCGAAAAAGGTCTTGGAAACAGGCCCTCAAAAAAGGTCTTTGAAAAAGAACTGTTTTGCACATTCTAGCATTTATTTCAGACACTGATCAACTATGTCTAAAAATAAAAAAATAAAAAAAACTGACTAAAAATAAACCGACACCACAAAACAATGAAACTCCAAAAAAACCTGAAGCTACAAAAAAACCTGGACTGCAAAAAAAATCTGATACTACAAAAAAACTGAAACTACAAAAACCCTGGTACTACTAAAAAACAAATTACAAAACACTGAAACTACAAAAATCCTGAAACTACAAAAAACCTGAAACTACAAAAAATGAAACTACAAAAGAAACCTAAAACTACAAAATAACCTGAAACTACGAAAAAACTGAAACTACAAAAAAACTGAAACTACAAAAAACCTGAAACTATACAAAAAACTGAAACCACAAAAAGAAACCTGAAACTACAAAAAACTGAAACTACAAAAAACCTGAAACTATAAAAAAACTGAAACTACAAAAAGAAACCTGAAACTACAAAAAACTGAAACTACAAAAAACTGAAACTACAAAAAGAAACCTGAAACTACAAAACTGAAACTACAAATAAAACTGAAACTACAAAAAAAACTGAAACTACAAAAAACTGAAACTACAAAAAACCAGAAACTATAAAAAAAAACTGAAACTACCAAAAGAAACCTGAAACTTAAAAACTGAAACTACAAAAAGAAACCTGAAACTATAAAAAAAACTGAATCTACAAAAAGAAACCTGAAACTACAAAAAACTGAAACTACAAAAAAACTGAAACTACAAAAAGAAACCTGAAACTATAAAAAACAAAATACAAAAAACTGAAACTACAAAAAGAAACCTGAAACTATAAAAAAAACAAAATACAAAAAACTGAAACTACAAAAAGAAACCTGAAACTATAAAAAACTGAAACTACAAAACCTGAAACTATAAAAAACTGAAACTACAAAAAAACTCAAACTATAAAAAAATGAAACTACAAAACAAATCTGAAACTACAAAAAAAAACTTGAAACTACAAAAGAAACATGAAACTCCAAAAAACCTGAAACTACAAAAAACTGAAACTACAAAAATAAACCTGAAACTATGAAAAACTGAAACTACAAAAAACTGAAACTACAAAAAATACTACAAAAAACAAAACTACAAAGAAACAGAAACTACAAAAGAAACTGAAACTACAAAAGAAACCAGAAACTTCAAAAAACTGAAACTACAAAAAATAAAACCTGAAACCACAAAAAAATTAATAAAACCAGAAACTACAAAAAACCTGAAACTACAAAAAAACTACAAATTGGATTTTATTTGGAAGAAGCAACAGAAGATCCACAAAGAAAATTAACAAATGAATAAATAGATAAAAATGGAAGGAAAATATAAGATAAGAAAAGAATTGTTGTAAATATTCCTGGAATTTGGAAGAGTGAGGACTCGCAAGGGGCGGCAGGAATAGGATTTGGAATTCTGGAGTTAGGAAGAGTGAGGAAATGCAAAGGGCGGCAGTAATAGGATTTGGAATTCTGGAATTAGGAAGAGTGAGGAAATGGAAAGGGTGGCAGGAATAGGATTTGGAATTCTGGAATTAGGAAGAGTGAGGACTCGCAAGGGGCGGCAGGAATAGGATTTGGAATTCTGGAATTAGGAAGAGTGAGGAAATGCAAAGGCCGGCAGGAATAGGATTTGGAATTCTGGAATTAGGAAGAGTGAGGAAATGCAAAGGGTGGCAGGAATAGGATTTGGAATTCTGGAATTAGGAAGAGTGAGGAAATGCAAAGGCCGGCAGGAATAGGATTTGGAATTCTGGAATTAGGAAGAGTGAGGAAATGCAAAGGGTGGCAGGAATAGGATTTGGAATTCTGGAATTAGGAAGAGTGAGGAAATGCAAAGGGCGGCAGGAATAGGATTTGGAATTCTGGAATTAGGAAGAGTGAGGAAATGCAAAGGGTGGCAGGAATAGGATTTGGAATTCTGGAATTAGGAAGAGTGAGGAAATGCAAAGGGCGGCAGGAATAGGATTTGGAATTCTGGAATTAGGAAGAGTGAGGAAATGCAAAGGGTGGCAGGAATAGGATTTGGAATTCTGGAATTAGGAAGAGTGAGGAAATGCAAAGGGTGGCAGGAATAGGATTTGGAATTCTGGAATTAGGAAGAGTGAGGAAATGCAAAGGGCAGCAGGAATAGGATTTGGAATTCTGGAATTAGGAAGAGTAAGGAAATGCAAAGGGTGGCAGGAATAGGATTTGGAATTCTGGAATTAGGAAGAGTGAGGAAATGCAAAGGGTGGCAGGAATAGGATTTGGAATTCTGGAATTAGGAAGAGTGAGGAAATGCAAAGGGTGGCAGGAATAGGATTTGGAATTCTGGAATTAGGAAGAGTGAGGAAATGCAAAGGGCGGCAGTAATAGGATTTGGAATTCTGGAATTAGGAAGAGTGAGGAAATGCAAAGGGTGGCAGGAATAGGATTTGGAATTCTGGAATTAGGAAGAGTGAGGAAATGCAAAGGGTGGCAGGAATAGGATTTGGAATTCTGGAATTAGGAAGAGTGAGGAAATGCAAAGGGCGGCAGGAATAGGATTTGGAATTCTGGAATTAGGAAGAGTAAGGAAATGCAAAGGGTGGCAGGAATAGGATTTGGAATTCTGGAATTAGGAAGAGTGAGGAAATGCAAAGGGCGGCAGTAATAGGATTTGGAATTCTGGAATTAGGAAGAGTGAGGAAATGCAAAGGCCGGCAGGAATAGGATTTGGAATTCTGGAATTAGGAAGAGTGAGGAAATGCAAGGGGTGGCAGGAATAGGATCTGGAATTCTGGAATTAGGAAGAGTGAGGAAATGCAAAGGGTGGCAGGAATAGGATTTGGAATTCTGGAATTAGGAAGAGTGAGGAAATGCAAAGGGCGGTAGGAATAGGATTTGGAATTCTGGAATTAGGAAGTGAGTAAAAGCAAGGGATGGCAGGAATGGGACAGACCAGGAGGATGTGGATGAAGATAGGAAAACGATTATAGGATGAGGATGCGAAGGATAAGAAAATGATGAGGATGTAAAAGACAGGAGAGAGAAGGACAGGACCAAGAGAAGGGCAGAGAGAGAGAGAGAGAGAGAGAGAGAGAGAGAGAGAGAGAGAGAGAGAGAGAGAGAGAGAGAGCGAGAGAGAGAGAGAGAAGAGTAAGAAAGTTAAATATGGAGGAATGTGGAGATAGTAAGCGGCACTGGTTGCGAGGATTGGATGAGGTCCTATCACTTGCAAGGATTGGGTGAGGTCCTATCACTTGCTAGGATTGGGTTAGGTCCTATCACTTGCTAGGATTGGGTTAGGTCCTATAGGATGCGAGGACTGGGTAAGGTCCTATCGGTTGCGAGGATTAGGTGAGGTCCTACAAGGGTAAGTTGTTGGACCTCCACCAGATGAGCGAAAGAGGGAATAAGGCACAAGAGGAAGAAGGAGTTTGCTGACGTACAGAAAAGGAAGAACGGAAGGTAACAGGAAATACAGAAAGAAGAGTTATTAGAAAAGAACAAATAAATTAACCCAAAAATAAATAAAGATAAAAATGTAATTAAATGATAAAAGACAACAACTGCTTAAGGATAGAATGCATTGCCTCTTCACTTGAAGTTCTGAGGTTTCAGTTTTAAAGGTGAAACAAGATGCAAACCTCACAGTTGTACTATCAAAAACCTGTTAGGAGAGGGTGGGAAATATGGCGGAAGAAAGAGACTATGAACGGAGGTACAGTAAAAGGAATAAAGGGGGTTGCAGCTGAAGACTCTTGAAACACAGCCAAAAATTCCTTGTATTCAGGACACGGTATGAATATGCATATAATTTACAATGATGCTGTGGTATTACTGGAATGCAAAGACCCTTTTTGGGGCTTCAACAAAGAAGGTATTTGGGACTAAAAGAGAGAGAACGAGAGTGATCCTTGACACTGTATCTGAAGGTTTCAGAATGTTATTTCCCCAACATACAATAAACACAATACTGTTTGAGACATTTTTTGCAGATATAGAACCGCATTATTTTTAACACAATACTGTTTGAGACACTAATTTGCAGAATTTATATAGAACCGCATTATTTTTAATGGTTGGAACTTATAACAGTCTCTGTATAGTGCCACCTGTCGAGAATATCTGCCCTCAAACACTAATCAAGATCCAATCACCTAATTGTCTACGTGACGACCAAATATGCAAATGCTAGTGGAATCGACCTTCTTACAGATTTGATATAGCATTTTTCTACGGGCTAAAGTTCAAAAAGTTACTCTAAAGGTACAGTTCCTAGCCCTAGTCACTTATTTATTAGTTAATCTGACACTTCTGGAGGGTAAAGTAGAATTCAGTACTGCATAAACCTAACTGACTTATTCCCATCTTCTATATATGAAATATATAAAACCGGACAGACAGCGTTCATAGCAATGACTGACAACTGAATATTACATCCAATAATATACTTTTGCAATTGTGTTGACCCTTATTTTATTGATAGATTAATGACCTGTTTTCAAGATATAGATTAATGACCTGTTTTCAAGATCAGAAAAACAAAAGTTCAGATAAGAAAAACAAAGTTCATAATGTTCATAAACTTACCAATTTCAATGGATGAGTTCTGTCTCATTTGCGAAGGTCGAATACAGTACAGTATACTATTTTCCTCAACACCAATCTTCCTGGTTGAAACAGCAGTCGGGTCCTTTTGCTACAGTCGTTATCACCGAATTTTAAGTCATTTCGATACATCTACAAAATCCATTTGATACAGTCCAAGTTGTATCTGAACACATAATATATAGTAATCTGATTTCCTCAAAATCTGACAAGGTTGATTGTTTTTCGTGTTACACTAATAAAAAAATGAACTGATGATTTTCATACAAGCAGAACGAAGTTTACATCATTAAGATACTTTACAGATTTTACAATTAGCTCAACTGACAAATTTTTAAATTAACTTGTATTTTTCACAGCTAACAAACCTGCAGTCTTAAACTTACTCTTACGTACTACCTAGCAAAAACCTGACCTAATTCGTTTATTTGCAATTCTGAATTTCTAGCACTACGAGTATTTTGACTTCCTGATTTTGCTGTCTTAATTTACTATCAAAGCAATATGGCACATTCTGCTTAACCAAATGGTTTCTAAACACTTTTTTGAAGATGTTTACAACTGGTTATCTCAAAAGGATACAGATGAAATAATAGATCAATGATAGTTTTGCTATGGGCAAGTTCTTATTTATATTGTGTGTTAAGGAATTGGGTGTACTAATTTATTTATAAAATGCAGTATCTGAATTTTGTGATACAAAGGTTAAAAAAAAAGCTCTGTTGCATGCACTGGCATCAATATTATATCCCTTACTTAATGTTTTAGAAAGTAAAGTCAGACTTAAATTGTATTAAATTGTCTTTTATGGATGTATAGAAATGACTTAAAAGCTAAACGACTGTAATCTTGAAGCATGCGGTGTCTGTAAAAAATGAATCTACATTAATAACTTGTTTTAAAAAAAGGACTTGTTACAAATCATTACAGATAAAGTCTTCGATCGCAACAAAACTGTACAGCGCACTTCCTTGGGTTATACAGCTGCTTGAGGTAATAAAAACCACACATTGCAGTTTGTTCTATTGCATTAATGACAAAATGATTATTCAACTCTGTATTTCAAAAACAAAATCAAACATTACCGCTGCGGCCTGCCATATACAAAGACATTTACTGCGGCACTACATCTAAATTTCTCAGGAAAAAAGTTTTAAACACCCATCAGTAATGTCCAATGCAATTGATAATAATTACTCTGGTGCGAATGATATTAAAAACAATCTTGAATTGGTTTCATAGTTCAGAATCTCTAGACGACAGACAAGTCTTGTGGAATGGGGGATACAGTGCCATTTCCTTCAGACAATATCTCTGAAAGTCATTTTTTCACACCCAGTGTGTTTCTGTTTGACACAGCATATTTCAGCTGCGAAATACATTGAAACAAAATACAGGGCAACATATCAGCAGATATGCGGATGTTAATGATTAAAATTCAATTCACCAAATCTATTACTATTCTGCGACGCTTATTTTCTCCTGAAACATTTTTACTGTTATAAATTTACCCTCTGATTAATTTCCTGTCGTAATTACTTGCATGCGAGAAGCAAATTATAGTACTTTAGAGGTTAAGTATATATGGTACTGTAAGCTTTTGAGGATGGTGTACTAAGCTTTACATATCCATAATTGGTAAGCTTCATAAAACAAAAAGCAAAAAAAAAAAAAAAAAAATTGAGCTCCACAAATACCTAAACCTTTCCTCTTTGGGGATCTATTTTGACACATTATTCAAATTTTTTACACATTATTCAATACTGAGAACCATTAGTGTTATCATTAACATTATACAGGCAACTTCAAACATTAATGTTATATTATACTCAAAATCTATAAAAATCCATTAGTAATTAGCAAATATCTTTTTTCTTTACCACTGATGAAATTAATACCAAGATAGTCGACTGAAATTGGAAAAAAATATCAATTTTATAAGATAAATACCTTGACTTGAAGCTTTTAGGCTACAGGCTAGATGCATTCATATACAGGTTAGTTATGTTGCTGGCCTGTATAGGATGTATCTAGCCTATAAACTCCAAGTTAAAAGTCACAACTTCATAAGATAAATAAACTGATATGACTTTTAACAAAGCTTATAGATTATAGGCTGGATACTTCTATATACAAGTAGCAACTTAACTAACCTGCATTTGGATGAATCTAGCCTATAAACTTTAAGTTAAAAGTCATATCAAAATCATATGATAAATACCTTGACATGACTTTTAACTTAAAGCTTATAGGTTATAGGCTCGATCAGTGGTTCTTAACCTTTTTATTACCACGCCCCCTCTGAGAGTTGGCCCTTTCTTCCACACCCCCCTTGCATCTATGAGTAAAATTTCCTCTCAGATTTAAAGGAAAATGAAATAAAAAGAGAAAGAGGTGTTTTTATTCTTTTGGGAATGAATCAATGAGATACCTGACACTGCTTTCTAGCAACTTAAGAGGATCACAAATATAATCAGAGAATTTTTAATTTTTCTGTACGGCTCGCAGCCCCCTTGGAAACATGATGCCCCCCAGGGTGAAAACCACTAGGCCAGATACTTCCATATACAGGGTAGCAACTTAACTAACCTGCATTTGTTTGTCAGTTAAAACAGCCAAAACATCCTCAAACCTAAGTTGGTAAATAACTAGAAATCCTGTAGAACCCCAAATTCATATCCTAGTGGTCCAATATTCAAACCCAGCCTACAAGTCCCTTAATAAGACTTAATTATGGATAATTAGATAAATTTTTACTTTGAAATTACTAAAATAAGCTAGGCCACTCAGCTTCATGCCAGGCTAATTAAGGCTAGCCAGGGACGTAAATGCATAATTAACCAGTCATTAAGCTAATTTATGGTAATTAAGAAGGAATTAATTTAAATAATCTAATAAGCTAAAAATGCTCCAAAATTACTCAGAATTGTCCCGAATTCTTTGATACCCTGAATACCCTGACCTAGGGTACTGCTGTGGTAGGTCACTTGCCCAGGCTTGTTACTATGCCCATTCATCAATACCCCATGGTAAAATGATATTTTCATAATAAAATAAATTTTTGAACATACTTACCTGGTAGTTATATATATAGCTTAAGTCCCTGACGTCACGGCAGAATTTCAAAACTCGCGGCAATCGCCGATAGGTATGTCAGGTGGTCCACCTATGCGCCCTCTATCCAGGTATCT
This sequence comes from Macrobrachium rosenbergii, assembly GCA_039081455.1. Lineage (NCBI taxonomy): Eukaryota > Metazoa > Arthropoda > Malacostraca > Decapoda > Palaemonidae > Macrobrachium > Macrobrachium rosenbergii. The sequence goes on from JANJGK010001271.1 coordinate 173,664, forward strand.
GGAACCACACCAGGTATTCCTCAGATCTTCCATGCCTCTTGTCTCTAGAGGGGAGGAGGGTGGGAATTAATTATATATAACTACCAGGTAAGTATGTTCAAAAATTTATTTTATTATGAAAATATCATTTTTAAACATCTGACTTAACTGGTAGTTATATATATAGCTGATTGACACCTTTGGTGGAGGGTCAGAGACAGCCAGTATCGTTGGAATTGACAAAATAACAATTGTAAAACCAACTCAGGGTTCCTACCTGTTAAGGAAGCAAATTTCGAAGTTTTCCTACTTCATTCCATCTGCATTCCTTAAGAGATCCAGCGATCCACCCAGGGGGCTGAAAATCTCTAGGGGCTGTCAACCGGTGTATAACCTCTATGTGACTAGACCTCCTTAAATATACCCTCGTTCCGGGCGCCAGCAAGGAACACAAAAGACCACCTGACCGAATAACACAACAAACTAACAAAGTGCAAAAAATTTACTAATGATTGCGGAAGGCTGCGTCCAACTTTCGCACACAATCATAAAAAATTTTCTCCATTTCAAGAAAAAGAGAAAAGGGTATAGATTTATGGTACAGCAGGGGTAGATCCCTCACCCACTACTGAATTAGCCGCTACAAAAGGTCCGAGAGTGTAGCGGTCTTCATAAACGGTCTGAACCTGTTTGAGGTAATGTGATGCGAACACCGACTTGCTTCTCCAGAAGGTTGCATCTAAGATACTTTGTAAGGATCTATTTTGTTTAAAAGCCACCGAGGTTGCTACTGCTCAAACCTCGTGTGTCTTAACTTTAAGAATCTGCAGATCGGTTTCATTAAACTCTGAATGGGCTTCTCTTATCAATAGTCTGATAAAGTAAGATAACGCATTCTTAGACATAGGTAACGAGGGTTTTTTGACTGAACACCACAACGCTTCTGACTTACCTCGTATTTCCTTAGTTCTTTCCAGGTATGACTTGAGAGCTCTTACAGGACACAGGAGCCTCTCTATTTCCGTACCTGTGATATCCGACAGGTTCGGGATCTCAAACGTTTTGGGCCAGGGTCGAGATGGAGTCTCATTCTTTGCGAGGAACCCAAGTTGCAACGAACAAATTGCTTTGCCTTGTCTAAAGCCCACGGTTTTGCTGAAGGCATGGACCTCACTTACTCTCTTAGCTGTGGCTAAACTGATCAAAAACAGAGTTTTTAGAGTAAGATCCTTAAATGATGCCTTATGTAAGGGTTCGAACCTATTTCCCATAAGATATTTAAGAACGACATCTAAATTCCAAGCTGGAGAATTCTGGCCTTTCTCTTTAATGGTCTCGAAGGATCTGATAAGGTCCTGAAGATCCTTATTGCTGGAAAGGTCTAAGTTTCTGTGTCTAAAAACGGCCGTTAACATACTCCTATATCCCTTAATCGTGGAAATAGAGAAGTTAAGTTCCCTTTTAAGGAAGAGAAGGAAGTCTGCTATTTCAGTTACAGAGGTACTGGAAGAGGAAATAGAATTTCTTCTGCACCATCCTCTAAATACTTCCCACTTGGATTGATATACCTTGATTGTTGATGACCTCCTTGCTCTTGCAATTGTGTCAGCTGCCGCCTTCGAAAAGCCTTTAGCTCTTGCAAGTTTTTTGATAGTCTGAAGGCAGTCATTTGTAGAACTTGGAGGTTTTGGTGATACCTTTCCAAGTGGGGTTGTTTGAGTAGATCTATTCTGAGAGGTAGTCTTCTCGGGGTGTCCACCATCCATTCCAGTACCTCTGTGAACCATTCCTTTGTAGGCCAGTAAGGAACCACTAGGGTCATCCTGGTCCCTTCGTGAGCTGCAAACTTTTGCAGCACTTTGTGAATAACTTTGAATGGGGGAAACGCATACACGTCCAGATTGGACCAATCTAGCAGAAAAGCGTCTATGTGAATCGCTTCGGGATCCGGAACGGGAGAACAGTAGGCTTCCAACTTCTTCGTTTGAGCTGTGGCGAAGAGGTCTATGCATGGTCTGCCCCAAATCCGCCAGAGGCTCTTGCAGACGTCCTGGTGAAGCATCCACTCTGTCGATAGAACTTGATTCCTTCTGCTCAGCATGTCTGCCCTCACGTTCTTTTCGCCTTGAATAAAGCGGGTAACTAGAGTAACCCCTTTCTCCTTTGCCCAAAGAAGGAGTTTTTTGGCGGTCTCGTATAGAGAGTAGGAGTGAGTGCCCCCCTGATTCTTGATGTAGGCCAACGCCGTCGTATTGTCGGAGTTGACCTGAACTACTTTTTTCTCCACTAGACCTTCGAACTCTATTAGAGCCAGAAGGATAGCAGTTAGTTCCTTTTGGTTGATGTGCCACTGTATCTGATCTCCGGTCCAAGAGCCCGAGACTTCCATCTTTCCCAGTGTTGCTCCCCATCCCGAGTCCGACGCGTCGGAGAACAACACTAGGTCTGGGTTCCTCTGATGCAGGGAAAGTCCCTCTTGAAGTTTTAGGGGATCGTTCCACCATAGTAAATAATCTCTTATCTGTTGTGAAATGGGAATACACTTCGTTTCTAGTTCCTTGTCCCTGTCCCAGTTTCGATTCAGATGGAACTGCAACGGACGAAGGTTCAATCTTCCTAAAGAGACAAATTGCTCTAGAGAGGAAAGGGTCCCCAGTAGACTCATCCATTCCCTCACTGAGCAAGTTTGTCTTTTTAGGAATTTCTGAAGTTTTTCTAAAGCTTGTTCCGTCCTTGATGTTGACGGAAAAACCCGAAAAGCTTGACTCTGAATCCTCATCCCAAGGTATTGAATCTCTTGGGATGGGATTAGTTGAGACTTCCTTTTGTTCATAAGGAGTCCTAGATTCTCCGACAGTCGAAGAGTCATTCGAAGATCCTCCAGGCAGCGAGTGTAGGAAGGAGCTCTGAGAAGCCAGTCGTCCAGATATAGGGAGACTCTGATGCCTCTTGTGTGAAGCATTCGAGCTACATTTTTCATTAGCCTCATAAAAACCTGAGGAGCGGTACTTAGGCCGAAACATAGGGCTCGAAATTGGAAAGTTTCTCCCCTGTGCACAAACCTCAGGTATTTCCTGGAGCTCGGGTGAATGGGAATATGGAAATACGCATCTTGAAGATCCATAGACACCATCCAGTCGTGCTGTCTGACTGCTGCTAGAACGGACTTGGTTGTTTCCATCGTGAATCTTGTCTTTTGAACAAACACGTTGAGAGCGCTCACATCTAGCACCGGTCTCCATCCCCCCGAGCTTTTGGGAACCAGAAACAGACGATTGTAAAAACCTGGAGATTCCGGATCCAAAACTTTCTCTATAGCTTGTTTTTGTAGCAGCAGAACAAACTGCTGTTGCAGAGCGTCCGCTTTCATTTTCGTTCTGTAATTGGCCGAAAGGTCTACCGGCCTTGTAGTTAAAGGTGGCTTCCTGAGGAAAGGAATCTTGTACCCTTCTTTTATTAATTGAACGGACCATGGATCCGCTCCTCTCTTCTCCCATTCCAGCCAGAAGTGTGTTAGTCTGGCTCCAACCGCTGTCTGAAGGAGAGTCTTCTCAGACTCTGCTTCTCCCTTGTCTACTGCTTCTTCTCGTAGATCTTTTGATCGTAGTTCTTGAATTTCTTCTACTGGGAGTTCTGCCTCGAAAGGGCTGAATAACAGGAGCTTCCCCTATAGTTTTCTGAGAGGCGAAGCTAGAGGGTAGAACTTTCTTTGCAGTTTTGGTGATTAAATCTTGGGTTGTCTTTTGAGTTAGAGCTGAGGAGACCTCCTTCACTAATTCCTGAGGAAAAAGATGCGTCGACAGAGGAGCATAAAGGAGTTCTGCCTTTTGGATGGGTGTAACCCCATTGGCAAGAAAGGAACAAAGATGTGCCCTTTTCTTCAAGACTCCCGCAGAAAAGAGAGCTGCCAATTCGTTGGCTCCATCTCTGACAGCCTTGTCCATGCAGGACATAACATGAATGAGGTCCTTGGTGTCTGAGTCTAATAATGTCTCGGTCTTCTTACCCAGAGCTCCCAGAGTCCAATCTAGGAAATTGAAGACTTCGAAAGCCCTAAAAATTCCTTTCAAGATGTGATCCATTTCCGAAGGGGACCAGAAAACCTTGGATTTTCCCATTGCAGTCCTACGAGAAGCGTCAACCAGAGAAGAGAAGTCCCCCTGGGAAGAGGCAGGAACTCCCAGGCCGGGAGCTTCTCCAGTCTCATACCAAATGCTAGACCTTGATGTAAGCCTAGCTGGAGGAAAAGAGAACACTGTTCGTCCTTGATCCTTTTTGGACTTCATCCATTCTTCCATAACTTTCAAGGCTCGCTTGGAGGAACGAGACATGATCATTTTAGTAAAAATAGTCTTCTTTGGTGTCTTCCCGAGAGTAAATTCCGAGGGAGGAGAACGGGGGGCAGCAGGTACGAAGTTGTCCAGAAAAAGCTCCGTAAACACTTTCATCAACTTCTTCAAGTCTGATGAAGGAAGTTGCGATCCTTGCTCCTCTTCATCGGAAACTTTCTCGAGGAGAACATCTGGAGAAGGAAGATCGTCGTTGTCCTTCGCTCCCTCCGAAAGCTGTACTGAAAACGAGGTAGCGGCGTCCTGTCTACTATCTGCTGCCTCCAAAACAAGAGAATCCTCAATCAAAGCGTCTTGTGGATAACGGTCTTGACGCTCGGTATCCTGACTCCCAACTGTACGAGTATCCTGGCAGCCAATATCATGACGCTTAGCGTCCTGGCGTTCAACTTCGTGACGCCTATCGACCCGGCGTCCAGATTCTTGACGTTCGGCGTCCCGGCGTCCAAGCTCTTGACGCTTGGCGTCCTGGCGTCCATCTTCCTGCACTACTCGGGCGTCCTGGAGGCTAGGCTTCTGACGATCGTCGTTCTTTCCAACCTTAAGGCCGCTTGAGAGCTGGCCGCCCGTGCGACATCTGTCAAAAGCTTCCTGAGGCTGACGAGAACTGATCGAGGCCCTTAGAGAAGGAGAAACATTCTTCCCTCGTTTGCTATCACGCTGCCCCTTGGAGTCACTTGAGCACTGGCCGCCTGTGCGACATCGGGCAGAAGTTTCCTCGGTGCGACGAACAGCTAAAGGAGGAGAAAATTTATCCGCCCTTTCTGCAGGTTGGCAAACTTGTATAAAGGAAGACAGTTTCTGATGCATCTCCTTTAATAGAGACCATTGTGGAGCTTCCTTCTGCTGATAACTGACTGGAGAAGGCGCAATATTCGACGCGCCCTCAACTAATTGAACAGATTGAGGAGGGCGTTCTGGGGACAATTCCCAATTCGAAGGAGGGGGGGGAGCGTGAACCGAAGAAAGAAAAGCGTCCAACGTTTTCTTGCTGCCAGGCGTCTTGGTTGAAACGAGCAATTTACGCCTGCACTTGGAGGGGGAGCTACCTTCTGAACTAAAGCGTTCAGGACTGCTCCAATGGCTACACCCCGGAGCCTGAGAATACTCAACACGGTGTCCTTCAACATATGGGAACTTCCTCTTAAGAGGTCTAGACTCACAGACCCAACGCCAGCCCCGTTTGGGGACTGAGTCCTCAGAAGACGAAGAACACGCATTAACCTCGCCTTTCCTATAGCGAGGGTGAGCGTCCTGGGAAGCGTCTACAGGAACACTCGAGGGGACGACCGCTCGGGAGCTAAAATCTCTCGCCTCCCTTCGCCTGTCGACTTTCCTTCTCCCAGGGGTTGGGGAGCTTGGAAGAGGTCTAGGGCTAGGAGCACGACAGATCCGAGCGGCCGCACCCTCCACTTCACTAACTTTATCACCAACACTTGCAATTTCTAGATCTCTCATGTTCGACCACAATTTCCCTCTGTCTTGAGCGAGGGATTCAACACGTTGGCCAAGGGCTTGAATGGCCGCCATCATATCCTTGAGGGATGGGTCTTTACCTAAATCAGTAGGGGGATCAGGAACTACCACTACGGGGGAATGATCAGAATGTTCATTAGTCCGGGACAACGAGTCATTAAAATCCTGGCTACCTTTGGAAGAGCAAGACAAAACACTCTTGGCTCTTCTGAGCCGGTCCCTTTCAAGTTTCCTTACGTAGCGGTTATACTCGATCCACTCTCTTTCAGAAAGACCCAAGCACTCATCGCATCTATCCTGTAACTCACACCTCTTGCCCCTACATTTCATACATACCGAATGAGGATCTAAAGAGGCTTTAGCTAGCCGAGTCTTACATCCCTTAACACACATTCGTACACTCGAGGAGTCAGACATGGTAGCAAATCCAAAGAGAGATCAAAATACAAGTTCCAAGGGTCAAAACCAAATTAACTATTAAAGAAAGTCCAAGTACAAAATCCAAAAAACGAGCGAAAGCCGAAGCCAAAGTGTACTTCACCAAAATTTGCGAAAAAACACGGGCTGAAAGAGTGAAATTCCAAACGATGTCACCGTAATGGCGGCAGGGAAGATCTGAGGAATACCTGGTGTGGTTCCAGATACCTGGATAGAGGGCGCATAGGTGGACCACCTGACATACCTATCGGCGATTGCCGCGAGTTTTGAAATTCTGCCGTGACGTCAGGGACTTAAGCTATATATATAACTACCAGTTAAGTCAGATGTTTAAAATATTTGGGTAGATCTAAGCCGGCTGTCCGCGGTGGGCTAGGTTATGGCAGTCGACATTTTTCTATAGAACTTTACTTGCTGAACAAGAATTTAAAGTAATATTTTGTCGCTCGGCTGTAATTAAGCTGTAAATTACCTTAGAACTGTAGCCGACGGTAAGGTGGACCGGTTGGGAATCTGGGTCCTGGGTGGGTAAAAACACTTTCGAGAATAGCTCACGGTGAGGGGGACCCGTTGGGAATCCGGGGTTCTGGGTGGGGTAAATAACTTGGGAAAAGGTTTGGGCAACTTATTGTTGTATTTCCAGTTATTTATGTCACTTGGAACACGAAAAACAAGCGTAAAAATAAGTGGGAATAAATGGACAGCACGAGCCATTACAAAGGTACTTTTCACATATCACTACTACTGCTGATTCCAGGCCATGTCACGCATGCGGGGTCTTACAGGGGAGCTTTCGGTTCAACCAATGCCTCCAATTGAGAGAGTAGTTGGTGGGTTTTTTGGCGGGTGGCTGTACCCAACCAATCACGTTGCAACGTTACCCCAACGTTACGTTTCACCCAGGTGGAGAATTTGGGGGATACATAAACTCAGTTACATGTATTCCTTTTGCTCAACTGTTTTATAACAGTTTCCTATACGTTGTAGCTTGTGCCTACAACCTTCTTCCAGCACTTTTCCGTTCACAAATATATTGACGTCTCTTCGCAACATGATTTTACCATAAATAACTTACAAAATTACTTTACATTTGTCGGCAGACACCTGAAGCATGTATATGGGGTAGGAGGAGAAGGGTCTTGCAGGACGTTTCGCTACCACTTTCTCTCAGTGACGTTAACAGAAACCTTTTTTTACATATTTTGTAAGCCCTGTGGTTGGCGCGCGCAGCGCAATATTACCGCTTGCCAGAGCATACGAGCCTGCCAGATTATTTTAAAAATGCGGATAAGGCGCGCAGCGCCGTTCCGCTACCCCAAAACTGAAAGCAGAAATACACTTTTAGCCCCCCCCCAACTTCATCCTTCCTACCCTGTTCCGGTGCAGTTCACCGGCACAGTTCACTCACCCTTCAACCCAGCACGATGGCGGACGTGACTCCCGGAACCTCCTGCTCTTCTGAGCCTGTAACCAAGGGGAATTTGCCACTTACCTGTGCGAATTGCTTCCTTAGTTACAAGGATTTCTCTTCTTATTACTCAGGGCATTATGAACGCCTTATAGAATTCTCGCAAGACCACGGCCTTTTGAGGAAACAAGCCTTTTGCCCTCACTGTGGCAAGGAGTGTAGGCTTGACCTGCAGAAGAAGGCGTTCAGGTTATTAGTTACACCTTACCTGTTGATTTTTACATCTAACTGCAATGCAGTTTTCAAAACTAAAGTGGGCTAAAATATTCCTTAAAGAGCTATACCATTGGTTGTGTACGTTCATTATATTTTCATTTTTTGAGGGTTGTAACGAGCAATTTGCTTTTTTCCCCTTACTTTCAGGTGCGACAGGTCGTATGCCCCACGCCAGAAGCAGAAGAGAAGGAGGTGCAATTACTACCTCTCATTGTTTAAGGGCACCTGGTTTTCTGGGTCCCTCATGGATGTTGAGACTGTCCTCTTCTTCACTTACAATTACGTTAGTGATTTCTTTAACTATAGGGTTGTGAGGACAGAACTAGGTTTAAGTGACGTAGCTATTAATGACTGGTCCAGCTACTGCAGGGAAGTAAGTTTTTTTGGTTTTATTTTTTTTAGTGGATGGTTTTGTGATCAACCTTTATTCACTTCCCTAACCGAATTTTTGGTTTCAGGTCATAGTAAATTGGTGTATCCGGCAGAAGAAGCAAATAGGTGGCCCCGGTACAACTGTTGAGATTGACGAAGCAAAGTTTGGTAAGCGCAAGTATAATGTAGGCAGGGTCATTGAAGGCCAGTGGGTTTTTGGTGGTGTCTGCAGGCAGACTCGAGAGTTTTTTGTGGTGCCAGTAGACAACAGAACTAGCGCGACTTTGCTTGCTGTCATCAAGGACTACATTGTACCGGGGACAACTATTGTATCTGATTGCTGGAGAGCTTATGACTGCCTGAAGGACGAAGGCTACGTACACTTAACCGTCAACCACTCCATGAACTTTGTGGACCCAGTAACTGGTGCTCATACAAACACTATTGAGAGGAGGTGGAGGGAACTTCGTGAGACGACGCCTAGGTACGGACGTAGGAGGTACAACTTCGTCGGGTATTTGGCAGTGGCATATTTTAAAATCCACTTCGATGACCCGAAGACGAGGCTCCACGCGTTCGTAAAGGCGGCGGCTGAGTTGTATCCTCCACCCCTTTAAGGTAAGGTTCCTAAACTATCTTCTTTATTATTAGGTAGTTAGGTCACCTGTGTTTTGGTGTTATTAGGTTTTAGTGCTTTTCACGTAGGAGCATTATTATTTTTTTGGTAACTGTCATTTACCGCCATGTTTCAACATAACAGTCCTACGTCACTTTACCAACTTGTACCTTTTGTGCAGTACCCCAACTTCCCCCCCCCCCCCCCCCTTGCTGAACATATGGCTCCCTAGTGGTTACGTAACCCAAGATGGCGGATTTGTTTACGTTTACGTTTCTTCGCCCCGGTCACAAGCAACGGTTAGTGTGCAGTTGAGGTAGCCTGTGGCAGTTGACGTTTTTCAGTGTTGCTTTGCTTGCTTTGCATGAGTTTGGGGTAACATTTTGCCCGTCGGCTGCAGCTGAACTGTAATTTACCCTTGAGCTGTATGCGCCAGTGCAGGGGACCCATGTACCGGTGTGCAGTCTTCAAGCTTCAATTACGCTTTAGTTACAGCCGACCGACAAAATTTTACTTGAAATTCTTGTTCAGCAGGTCAAGTTCTATAGAAAAACGTCAACTGCCATAGGCTACCTCACCGCGGACAGCGGGCTTAGAATTACCAATATTTGCCAAAATAAATAAAAATGGCTAAATAATTGTTATTCATTAATCATGGCTCGGCTACTGCTATTAATTACTACTAATTAGACTATTACTTACTATAAATGACTATTACTATTAGTAATTAATTATAATTGACGTCCTCGGCCATTCCCAGATAAAGGGCCCTAAGCCACAAAGGCTTCTAGCCATACAGCCTCATCCAGGGTTAATTAAGGCTAGCCATGGGTATTAATATCGTAATTAACCTGTATTTAAGTTAATTACTCGTAATTAGGAAGGAACTAATTCAAATAATCAAATAAAAAAGCTGAAATAAGCTTCGAGTTTCTCTGACCTTTGACAGGTAGAGGGAGGCAGCCTTATTTAATTGCCTTAGATGACAGCTTAATGTTAATTACCCCTCGGTAATTACTATCCTAAAATAACAATGCCATGTTAATTAATTTATCTTTTGGTTTCCATTCGCTTTCTTCCGGTAATTAGGTTAATTACTTCGACAATAACGAATCAAGAGACGTCCACCTTACCTCCATTGAGCCTTCCCTTGTCAATGTAAACAAAAAAGTTGCCAGAAACCACTTTTTAAAGTCGTAATTTATTCACATCGAGTGCGTATATGAGCACCAGAGCGCGCTTGTGAGCACGCAATGAATGAAATATACGTTAATTTATTCATTCGAAGCATTTTCATGACTTTTTAGGCGATTAATTTGAATATATGAAAGGTTTTTGGTTTCGTTTTCACTCGGCAAGATTGAAGACGGGGCCGATGGTTCTTGTTCCAAAAATGAGATTTTGTAGAGCTCTTTTCAAATATATATTAACATATAACAAATAAACAATATCAAACAAGTTAATAATATATAGTGTATATTAAATTAATCATGAAAATGTATTTAGTTCCTTAATAAAGATTCGATTTATGCTAAAACCGATGACGTCATACAACCTCTTTCAGCTGCCGAACTGGGGTGAGTGATAAGCGTAAAATGATGAAGGAATGATAAAATAACACATCTTTACTTAAAACACAAGTATGTCAGCAGATTATTTCCCATATGGATGATTTAAATATACGGTACTGTATCTGTATATTATGCTGGCCTGAAATTCGTATAACAAGCCATACATATGCCTAAATATTACCTGTATTACCTGCTGGCAAGTAGGAACCATTCGTCAGTCCTTTCCTCCTAAATATCCAAACCTTGGCCTCTCTGCTTTCATTCCCTTTAAATATATGTCACCTGTATCTGTAAATTAAGATGGAATATTTATGCCTGTATAGTTTACAGGTAATTACAGATAATTAGGTGTTTTCCATAGACTAATAGCAAATTTATTTTCCAATTACAAGGAAGAACTAAACACATTCTTGTGCCTTCTTGATGTATGGGTCTACCTCCAAACGTCCACAACATCTTCCCAGTTCATTTCCTAACAATTACAATGACATAACCATTGTTATAACCATTCTGATGTCATACACAACTGCTGTATGTTCAAGAGGATTGATGGCGATTCGGTTTCCTAATGATCATAGCATAAAACTTTCATATTATACCTCGAACCACCAAATGTTTTGAAATCTTCTCTCATACAGTTAGAAGAAGGCAGGGAGGCCTTATCTTACCTATTTCAATCTGTTCAATGCCTGAGGGGAAGGTCCTTTTGAGAGCTATCACGAAATATCTAATTCATCCTCTTCCAAATGTGTTTTATTATTTACTCATCTAATTGTTTAATCTTTCAACACCTTTTTGGTATTGCCAAGGCAGCATTTTGATGAACAATTTCATGGAACACAAAATCTTTGCATCTTTGCTTGTCACAACCTAAACCAGCACTGACTATTTCTCCTCTGTATAGCACATGAGAGAGAGAGAGAGAGAGAGAGAGAGAGAGAGAGAGAGAGAGAGAGAGAGAGAGAGAGAGAGAGAGAGAGAGAGAGAGAGAGAGAGAGGTGTCCAAACCAAGCCATATTTGTGGCATCTTTTTTTTTCGCTTGAAAAATATACACTAATATGCAATTTCAAAATTGCTGATTAGATTGTAACATAAATGTATTAATTACAGTTGAATCTGAAATGATAACAATCGTACGAAAGCTATTTCTATTCAATTTTTATCAACGTTTTAATATAATTTTCTCTTTACTTATGGCATTGCTCTGCAAATCTCCTTTGCAGATCAAACTTTAGTTTCTACTACATAATTTTTTTTCCCTCTAATGCAAGATTTCCTGGCACTGCTTCGTTTTTCCCTACATATTTATTTTGTCCAGTTTCATATTTAATCTTATTTGTCACCATATCATACTATAAATTTTACCTGCTAACATTCTACTGTGCAATCAAAGGCTTTGTTGGATCAAGATGAAACGTCTTCTATCAGATGACCTGTACCGATCACTCATTATTACGAGTGATCAGTACAGATTGCAGCGTACAACTGCCTCTTAAATGTTCTACCACATGCCATTAAGTTGCTGTGAAAAATAATTCCCAAAAATTTAACTTCCTCCTACAATAATGAAGGTGTCTTTAAGATAAGGAACAGTTTCCTTACAAGTACTCCTGGTGAAATGACCAGCCATAGTTTACGAAGAACAAAATATAGAACCAGTTATTTACTGCATCAACTGACCTTTGCAAATAATGCAGACGAGTCTCAACAAACACTGAAACTGTGACTGGAGGACAAACCATTATTCCATAAATGCCACATCAATCTGGAATTTTCCATCTTATAAAACAATCTGCACACGACTTTAAAGTGATACTGACCTCCAGTTTGTGGGGACAATGTGGAATTTGAAGACGTTTCTTGACAGAGGAACATTTGCAACCTCCCAAGGAGGAGGAAGAATGCCAATCTCCCAGTTTTGTTAGGTTTAGGAAGGAATCACTTAGCAAGTTCTGGAAGGTGTGTAAGCATATCATGATGAATGCCATTACTGTACTTGGTAGTCAAATCACATGACAACAGTTTCTCTTAATCCCCTCAACTGAAACTTAGCATGATAGGCTTCTCAATTTTGATTAAAAAATTTGAGTAATGCCTACATTCAGAATGTCAGGGAACTCAGTGGAATAGTTCTCAGTTCAATATCTCTAAAGAGAAATTCAAAGAAATGGAATTCTGAACATCAGGGAATTCAATGGATTAGTCTTCCTTTGTGATGAAAGCTCTTATGGAGAGTCAACAGACTTTTATAAACCCAGGACTGGCTCCAAAGGAAAACCAGCTTGCAGAGAGAGAGAGAGAGAGAGAGAGAGAGAGAGAGAGAGAGAGAGAGAGAGAGAGAGAGAGAGAGAGAGAGAGAGAGTGAGACAAGTTACAGGAAAAGCTGATAAATGAATATGAGGGGAAGAATATAAAACTGATACATTTGAATTCACAAGAGGTCAGCAGACAGCAGGAATGAATTTGCACTTCTCTTAAACACTGGAAATCTGGAGATTCCACAACTGCACCACGCAAACTATTCCACATTTTAGTTGCAACCAAGATACAGCCCCTAGCAAACCGAGTAGTATTGCACCTGATACTAGAAAACAACAGTTTGCAACACCAGCCTAGCTGTAGTTGCAAGCAAAAACAGCTATGTAAAGGGCCTCCAAATTTATACCATTTATATATAAAAAGGACAGCATTCCCTCTTGACTTTACTAATATATTTACATTTCTTGGCTAAAACACATTGATAGATGTTGTTGTGCACAAGTTATATTTACAACACCAATAACATTTTCTTAAAAGCCCACAGGTCTTCTCCCATCAAGGAACGGCCGGTCAGGAGGGTTTGCCTTTGGTCTTTGGAATCAATGTCAAGTGGGACTCAAAATTCTGAAAAAAGTGAAGGTCTTGACGTTAAGCCCAACCTGTTTCCTGTACCTACCAGTTAATGGAAGGCGAAAATCATCACTTCTGTGCCAGAATTCACCAACAGCCCAATTAAAATCAGAATTGACAGAGGGGGAACGAATGTTTGTCTATTCAAACGAACTTTTAAATGAAAAGGAAAATGATCACACCCAAGCAAAGACTCATCAACAGCCCAACTGAAATAAGAGTCCAGTCGACAGAAGAACAAATGCTCAGGTCTCTAACAGGAGTCATTGGGATAGATATTAACAAATGTCATCGATCTGTCACTATAGAGTAAGATCATTGGAATGGTTGTCATCAATGATCCGTCCTCCATCAAAAAGAATCTCCACACCAAAATGGATTGTGGGAATTCAAATCCCAGGAAGCTGAAAAACCGAGGGCATTGATTGACTAATGCTTGAATCTCATTTCAAGTAGATCTGGACCTGGGGAGAAAATGGTCATCTCACATTCAAACGATGCATATACATATAGCAACTGCTTCAAGAACAGTGTTCACAGGAACACTGGAATGTTGCAGAGATTTGGCAATAATTATTGCAACACCTCTGTGAGTATGACTGCCATCAGTGAGATTCGTTTCATAAGTATATAAATAAGGGTTGTATAATGCATCACCACCTACTTTGGTTTCTTGAAGGCACACACCACCTGGAATATGACTGTTAATAACTTGAGGTCTTCAGACCAAGTCTTAAGACCCTTACAGTTCTCCTGAATGATGTCAAATCTGAAGCAATGTATTCATATTACAACAACAGAGATTTGTGCCAAATTTTTTGGGCCTAGAATTAAGATTCCATGGCTTCTGAAGAAGAGTGACATCTCTTACATACCTGGTTTAACTAGTCTTCACAATCTTATAACAAGACTCAGGAACCTTTGCAATTAATTTTTTGGTTACAGTAGTAATCTCAGATTCTTTACCTAGTGGAAGGCAGGGTCGAGTTTTACCCCAAGAGTAATAACAGATTTCACAGGGCTGAACCTAGTCAGTCATTCAGCATTCCGTGGCCTCTGGCCTACCATAACCAAGGCTCAAGCCATCAGACAACACCGGTGGCTATTGTTAAACCAGTTTTGAAAGGAGCATTTGATTACCAAAATCTAAGCTTACAAGGCCAGTTTCAAATGCCACGTATATCCACAATGCTAGAATATGCTACTGTATTCTTGAACATTAATTTACAGTAGTTATCTTCTTGAGATGATAAATGCTTTGCTGGATAATCAGATCAGCTTATAGAAAAATATACTGTATTGTACAGCGACTCCTGTAGTGATCTTTAATACATGACAGGTATACACAGGGTTCTTTTAAATAATTTACAGTCCACTGGAATAAATGACAGCAGCTTGTGAGAATCTGAAAGACTACCTGCAGTGGAAATACTGTGTACGCACTATAAATTCAAATTAATCTTACGAAAACACTGACAAAAGTAGTACACCAAGGGAGTGTGCTGGGTCCAACCCTCTTTCATATATGTACTACAAGGATGTGATATAAAACCACTCTTGCATACTGCAAGCCCAACTATCCAAAACATGGTTCAACAAGTCATCTACATAAAATAAATCTAATCTCAAAGTGACAGCAATTCTGGTAAAAGATACAAAAGCTACAATGAAACCATTTTATTGTTCTAAATTCTCTGCTAACATTCTCCATAACTCACCCTTCACTCCAGATTTACCTGTTTTACAATTCATTGTAAGGATACATAAAACTAATTTACATATACCTGTATAACAACATTTTGATTTATTCTATCTACTGTAAAATAATTTTTTCAAGGTTTAAAATACACTGACAGGATAGTTATCATCAACATTTGTCATGAGTCCCTTATCCAGCCAAATTACACCATAATCTATTGCCAGATTTCTAGTACTCTTTCAAAAGCATCTTTAAAGGACTAAAACCAGATACCAACAGGTGCACCTTGTCTCCAGTAAGACAAGTGGCTAACTTACAGTCGTATTCCCAACCGCACTAAAAATCAAAACACTGAATTGCTACCCATACAAATGCACTTACAGTTACATGTTTAAGTCACTACAAAACTACAGTGGTAATAAAAAAGGTTCCAAGCAGCCATGATCAATCCCTTGGTTTGGGTAAATTGGGTCTGGTTTCGGAAAAATCTGCTGTGAACCTCTGGATGTCAACAGTCACAGATAAGTAGGAGAAACAATCACGTCTCAATTTGACAATATGAAAACCTCAAATCATAACTGTTCCCAACCTGAATGCATGTGAGAAATGGCTATGCTATACATAACGAGTCTTTTTAGTTACAAATGTGTGGACTCAAATCAGAACCTATGGTTTCCTAGTCCCTTTAATATTTTTTTGTCTGTTCTTGTGACTGGTACTGCAGTACCTGTACTTGTATTTCAAAAGACCTAATGACACTGGATGGAATTTCCCTTTGACAGCAACTTTCAAGCAGTTCCCAATATCCTGGTTCCTGAAAAACGAAGCTCCTATTAATACAAATTAAATTTCAAAATTGAAAATGATCAATAATTTCATACTGAACTTTTTAAAAGAGGTACTTATGTTCAATAACACTGCCCAATCCCAAAAAACTCACCTCACAACTCAATATGGTTTGACTACTACAATCTAACTTTTGTACCTTAGTTATACAAGTTACAACTAATGAGCTAGAATTATTTTTATTATGGAAATTCAATCTACTGAGAATTTCTGACTCTTACTTTCATAAGTCAAGATTAAAGCAACAGATGTCAACTATATATACAGTAATAGACACACACCAGGCTAACCTGAACCCCAACAGCAGCAGCTCAAGATCAGAGCTCATACTAATTCTCATATCTGTAAGTTTCCCATTAGACATGAAGTGCACAGCATCACCCAGGAAAAATGCAAACAGAAATAAAATAAGCTCAATGAAAATGGGTTCAGACGACATTTCAACATCACAAGAAATGTAAACATCTGTGGCACAAAGTCTGATGTAAAAGCATCTGTGCTGAATGTGGGATGGGACAGAGGAACACACAATGAAACTGATTTTAATCTTGTGGCATAGAGTAATGCTTATTCAGTACTGACCACATCCAGGACCAGATGAAACACAAGTGATTTTACATACTCCAATGCACTGGCAAAACGGAACCAAGATGGTTGCACAGAAACAGTTGGTTTTGGGAACTTAAACAAAGATATGGTTTTGAAAACAATACACGGAAGGGAAGGCAGCGCTGAAACTCTACCAGAGACAAGGATGAGTCCCTTGATATGAAATATTGAAAGACAACAGAGAAATGAACCAATTCTGTTATGAAGGTTGTACCGTTAGGTCAGGTAAGGAACACTGAATACAAGAGGAAGAAGAAAGCGAACTGGATAGTAAGGGAAAACAGCAAAAAGGTGAAAACTATAAAACCTTGACAGAATGAATTGTCAAAATAATACAAAACATTGGAAAATATACCATCCAAAAGTGGCTGGTACAAACATGCTACAAACAAAACACCATAAGGTGTGTAACTGTGCTCGAGATGTAATGTATAATATAAATTTTCAAGACAGAACTTATTATTTGGAATACTTTGCCTACTGTTAAAGTCAGCTCATATCTCCTTGGCTACTGGCACAGAGATATAAGCTAACTTTAACAGTATGTAAGCTTCACCTCAAATAAGTAGCAACTGAAGAGTAGAGGAAAGAGAAAAATGACAAGAGTACAAGATATGCAGTTCATTTCAACAATAATTCCCTTTATTTTCGTGACATTCAGTACTAAATAGTTCCAAATGCTTTTCTGTTGATTCATTTCATAGTTTTTCTCTTCGTCGTTATTCTCTAATGGAATGGAATATAAAATTTAGGCCAAAGGCCAAGCGCTGGGGCCTAAGAAGTCATTCAGCTGAAAAGGGAAATTGAGATTGAAAAGTCTGAAAGGTGTAACAGGAGGCAAACCTCACAGCTGAACTATGAAACAACTGTTTGCAGAGGGTGGAATGTAAGTTGGAAGAGAATATGAACAGAGTTACTGTAAAAGGAATGTTGGTTGCAGCTAGTGGTCAAAGGAACATTGCAAAGAACTTTCGGTAATGCCTACGATGCACCTTTCCACAGTTCCACAGACCTGAAACTTAACTCTCAAACCCATCTAGATTAGGCAGCAGGTATTCCTACATGCCTGTTTTTCCCAGGGTGCTAATCTGGACCAAAGAATGTCTTGAATCTTTCAATAACTAAGCTCATGCTCCAATCAAAATATATAAATTACCTGCAGACCTACATTAGATGATTCCGTTTGAAGTTTCCTACTAAACTTCAAGAACATGATAATCATTTAATTGCTTATGTACTATGGGAGATACTCCAGATTTCAAGAAGTATAAAAGTGACTATTATATGACAACTAAAACTTCAGTTTTTTTTCTTGTAAAACTGGTAATTGAAGAAAGATTCACACAGCTGTACGAAGTGATAATAAACTTCACAATTTCTCATACAAAAGAAAATACAAGTAAAAAATGCGCCAAAGTTTATTCAGCACAATCGAGTTTTCTTTACAGCGCATAATGCTGTATGAAACTTTCAACAACTGCCCATGTAACTCAGCCATGGTCCAGTGGTGGCCTGTGTTGTTGGTACCTAGAGTATATCGATGCCAGAAGTATGATTATGGCTAACTTTAACCTTAAACAAAATAAAATCTACTGGGGCTACAGGGCTGCAATTTAGTAAGTTTGATGACTGGAGAGTGGATGATCAACATACCAATTTGTAGCCCTCTAGCCTCAGTTTTTAAGATCTTAGGGAGGACAGTAAAGTTGACAGAAAAAGTGGGGACAGAATATAGTGAGGACAGAAAAAGTGCAGATGGACAGACAAAGCTGTCACGATAGTTTTCTCTTACACTGAACTAATAAACCTAAGTTCTAAATCCCAGTTTTTTCTGTGAAACTGACCAAGATTCTTCACTCTGTTTTGGGAAGGAACTTCAATCAGTGACTGTTCCAAAACTGCCAATGAAATACCTCTAAATGAAGAGTTAGCAGCCTTAGAAGAACTAACTGAATTCATCCATACTGGAGTTACTGCAATTATATTCTGATGCCATGCTGGGTTCATGAACCCCAGATCATCAGGACAAGACAATAAGGGAAAAAGTCTAGAAGGTGAAAAAGTCATGTAAATAGGCCAATGCAAGTGTGAAAGCCAGTTGCTTAAACTGGAACAGCTGAAAGAAGATAATTATATCCAAACACAGCCAGTTCCAATCCTTGCACTTTTAAATGATAAGAAATTTAGTGTCTATATTTAACACTGCAGAGCCATTTTTTGAAAATGTTGATTTAAGATTTTGCAAGTCTATATAACTGCTAACTTAAGATTTTCTATTGAAATTAACTTATATATATCACAGGAAAGGCTACAATTTCTAAGAAGACTTACCTGAAATAGAAGTCCAGCAAACCTCATATCAGACGGGGACTCTCAAATATTTTTCCTCTGCATTTCAGCCAAGCAAACTTCAGGTCAAAATGGGTCTTCTTTATTGCATTAGTTTCACCCTGAAATAAAATGTGGTCCTTCAGTATTGAACTTAAAAGGTCAAATGTCATCAATTAATAATCTTAGGCTATCTCTCATGTCAGTACAAGTGCCCTGTGCATTAAGATTGATTCAGTAACAATGTGGAAAGGTACTACAGAAACAATGTAGGCATGTCACTGGTGGTCCACAAATAATACAGGCCTGTCTCCAATTCACTATAACTATTCTGCAAATCAAAATTGTCCTGTGATAATGTAGAACTGACTGACTCACTACAAATGCAGTAATCACGGATCTACAATGCAGTTCAGGAGCAACAATCTCATGGCAAAATTCTCTGATACAGCTCAACTTTGAAAAGCAGGAAAGTCAAAGTTCGACTGACACAGACAGAACAAACAAATCATTGGATGTTACGATTACCATGTCATGAAGACGCCTAAGGTTAATACTTTATATTGGAAATGCTAGGGACAGAGAGAACCCAGTTTTAATTTCTGCGGAGAAGTCACAGTTGGCACAGTCAAAGACTTTTTCCCTGAGTTTGAGGATATGAACTGTCCAGGGTATACCAGCCATTTTAGCAGTACTACAGTATTTGCAAACTTTACTACCTCCTAAGACCCTCACCCACTAGCATTCTGAATCTGTGAACTTGCATACTGCTGTAGGTCCCGTTGCTAAGTAACCAATTGGTTCTTAGCCACGTAAAATAAGTCTAATCCTTTGGGCCAGCCCTAGGAGAGCTGTTAATCAGCTCAGTGGTCTGGTAAAACTAAGATATACTTAACTTTTAGCAACATTAATTCTAAATCAGTACTGTAATCTAACCATGCATATACGGTTATGTATTTTGGGTTGTGGCGGAGCCCACAATATAGTTTTAACTTGCCGGAGTCAACAGAGGAGCTTCTGTAGAACTTGCAATTTTCTCAAAATTCAGAACACTTTGTTGTGGAGGCTTTCAACTCTCAAATGTCCAGAATTCTCCCTTCTGTCAGTTGGTCATCTGCTGGACTGCACAGTGGGTACCCCTAAATATCTATTATGCCCAAACTAATGTACCTATTGGATGTTCAACAGACATCAAAATGGTTTAAGACAAGACATACGTCACATCAAATCTGACAAGGATTTCCATATAACGTCCAGATAGTTACCATAACTTGAAAGGTGGGCTTTCCATAATTATGCTCAATTTCACTATCAGTATTTTGAAAGTCTTTCTGGGCAACTTGATTGCTAAAATGAACCTTCCAGTTCAGTAGTACCTACATTTAACACACTTTGGGAGCCGGGCTTTCTGATAAGAAACAAAGCCTGTTGAGTACTAATGACCCTATATTCCAGGCGTCACTTGAACATTCTCTAGATATCTTACAACTGACAATAATTCCTCACAATTCCTAACCTCAACTATCCTGTGCTCTACGCTTAACCTCCACATTTGAAATGGTGGCATACTGAAAAATAATGACAATACCTAGGTTGATTGGTTGATGGGTACAGAAGTCTGCTAAGCTGAGGTGTTACCAGGAAACAAGTTTATTCAACGTTAAATTCTGCAAGAGAAATTTAGCCCTGTACGTGTCACAAGATTTTGCTACACCATACTAGGAATCCTCACATCTACACGCAAGTACAAAGCTCTACTTTCTATACAGCACCTGAATATGGATCAAATTCATATAAAAACTGTAAGATGAATATCCTGAGAGAACTGCGCTTTCTTAGTTTTGTAGCCCACATTCTCCCCTAAAATACCTGATGACGTTTCTCTGGGTGGCCCTAATGAAACCATCTCCACTGTACAACAATATCTAATAAATTCTGCTTTTCCCACTGACACTATTCAACATTTCAGATAGCATTTAGTTCTCCATACTTGTTCTGACAGAATTCATAACCAAAAGATGTACAAGCACACTTGGCTACAGACTAACCACTTGTGCAGAATATCAATCTTTCAAATTCTTCTAAAAGTCCCATACCTGACTTTCATAAAACCTATTGTTCAACATGGTCAATTTATAGGTTTAACTGGAGTTAACGGGCAAACAAAGTTGTTCCTAACTGTACCAGTTTCAATGTTATACAGATAATCAAAGGGACTAGCTTCACATTTACACTAAAGCAGAATAATTCTAGTTTTATTTAGGCCTTACCATTAAAGGATGTGGATCCAGATGATGAACGGGTCCTCTTGGCCGCAAGTATAAAACGTACAGGACTCCTCAGGTGTCGGTCCCATCAAGTATACAACACACAGGACTTGTAACTCTTCTTTTCCTCAAGCGAGTGTCATTCCCCAGGTGCTTAGCCTGAAAGGAAAATGCTAAATCAGATCCTGGTAACATCAATTCAAGGCACTGTACAGAAATACTTTTGTACTTCACAACTTAAACTGTCCTATTTAGATTATAAGTATCCCTAATGATTCACTTACATCTTGATTCTCTGAAGTGACACTTAAAAGTGTCCTAAGCTGACAGTGTCCTAAGATTTCTACACAAACAGGCAAGTGGTTTTTACAAGTTTGTTTCAAGATCAAGAAGCCTCCCCTTCACAAACTTCCAATACGGAATGGCTATTCATATCAAGAACAGATATCCTGTGCAATCATTTTACATGCCTTGAAGACTACACCAAGAATCAAACTGCTGTTGTGACACTCTTGTATGGACAAATTTCATTCTCTCAATAACTACATTAATCTTGGCAGCAATCTCTTAGAAACTCAAGGAATTATAAGACTTGTGATCTATTTGAAGTACCAACGTTACCTGTGGGTCCTAATTCTCTCTTCTCTACTCTCATTTGGTTATTCAAGAAATAAACAAGAAGTGATCAGAATAAACCTGACTATATTCTCCAAAAAAATGCTCTATGTTGATGTGACTGATTTTATATAAATTTGGCTATGAAGCCAGACTCTAGGGGGCTTTCTAAAGAGGGAGTTGGAGTGGCTGGACAGTGCGATGGAAGACAGGAAGTGGGAATGGAGGTGAAAAACGAAGTAAATTAAAGTAAAAATCATACACTTATTTCATCACACTAAAGCTAGCATGGATTTCCATATAAAATGAACCGTTCCTTTCAACGAATTCAGATTTAACTCTGATTATGATAATATACCATGAAACTAGTTCAATCAACATTAAATTCCACAAGAGGAATTTAGCCATTACCAAGGTTTTACCGCACAGTACAAGGAATCCTCACATCTACATAAAAGTCAAACCCTCTACAGTAATTGGTATGTCACATCTGAATATGAACTGAATTCCTAAACAAATTATACCAAGAATATCCTGAATCCTGATCACCACAGAGAACTACAAACTCTTAGTTTTGAAGACCACATTCTCGTCTACAAAACCTGACAAAGATTTTCTTGAGGGTGCAGCAAGTGTAATCTTTCCTGTATCAAAACTATCTAACATTGCTGCCTTTTCCACTGACATTATTTAACATTTTAGTCTGTGTTTAGTTTTCCACAGAATTCTTAGCCAAAAGTTCTACCAGCACGCTTTACTACAGACTAACTACTACTGCAGAATATCATCAGCTTTCAGATACTTCTAAAAGTCCCATAACTGACTTTTATTAAATCTGACCTAATGGGTCATCTTGGTCCACTCAAGTATCAGAAGTAAGCATCTCCTTGACATTTAGTTCTTTGTAGCAAGAGTACTCTCCTAGGTGCTCATTCTGAAAGGAAAATCTTTAATCAGATCCTGATGATGTCATTTCAAGGCACTGCTCTCTAAAATGTGCTGAAATCCATCTGCACTTCAGAATTTATATCTAAAACTACTGAACAAAATCTTGCCAATACACCAAGTTGTAAGAAAGGTTTATAACCATCCAGATTATGCCATCATGACCCATTGAACATCTTTTCAACGCACTATTATTACTTTCCATAAAAATTTATATTTCAAAGGTAAATCACTGAACTTAAGAGGCTTCTCAAGATTGTACAAAATAACAGCAAAATAGACTTAAGTACCTAAAGTCATTTCTTTAAGAGGTTATGATTTATGAAGATTGCAGCTGATCATATTCCAAACCTTGCGCTTTTAAAAGACAAGAAATTAAATGTCTATATTTAACACAGTAGAGCCATTTTTCGAATGTTAATTTAAAAGTTTACATGCATTAAAAAAAAGAGCCTATATAACTGATAACTTAAGATTTTCTATTGAAATTACCTGACATATATCACGGGAAAGCCTACAATTTCTAAGAAGACTTACCTTAAATTGCAGTCCAGCAAACTTCAAGTCAAAATGGGACATCTAAATTGCATTAGTTTCATCCTGAAATAAAATGTGGTCCTTCAGTATTGAATTCAAAAGGTCAAAGGTCATCCATTAATAATCTTAGCCTATGTCTCATGTCAGTACAAGTGCCCTGTGCATTAAGACTGATTCAGTAACAATGTGGAAAGGTACTACAAAAACAATGTAGGCACATCACAGGTGGTCCACAAACAATACAGGCCTGTCTCCAATTCACTTTAACTATTCTGCAAATCAAAACTGTCCTATGATAATGCAGAACTGACTGATTCACTACAAATGTAGTAATCACGAATCTCCAATGCAGTTCAGGAGCTACAATCTCACAGCAAAATTCTCTGATACAGCTCAGTTTTGAAGAGCAGTTGCACTAAGAATCAACTGTTAGGAGAGGGTGGCAAGAAAGATGGAAAAGAGAGAAAATGAATGGAGGTACAATAAAAGGAATGAAGGCATTGCAGCTAGGGGCCAAAGGAATGCTGCAAAGAACCTTAAGCAATGCCTACAGTGCACCTCATGAGGTGCAATGACACCACTACTCCCCTACAGGGTATTCCTAGTAAAAAGGACACGAAGTAAGGCCTGCAGGAAAGTACTGAAGTCATGCCAAAGAGACAACATCACAGCATTATCAGAATATGATTTGGATACTCAAGATAATTTTGAACCACCCTCATGGGCAGAGAAGAGCCACTCACCATTTATACAAGTGAAAATCTTCCGTGGGTTGACAGATGGTCCAACACTTGTTAGCCTTTGTTCTGAACTGCAGTCGGCCATAGCACTGGTTGATTGCAGTGTATGCCATGGTAAACAATTATGGATCTGCAAAAGAAATTCAATTGTTAATTACCTCTTGACAGTGGCTGAGTATTTTATGCACGCTACATTCATACTAAACTCATTAACAATGAAAACTTTAACCAACTTTTTACACCTAAACCTTAAAACCCCATCCTCTTCATTAGTACACTATAAATTTCCACCATTCCTTTGCGGCTCAGACCTCCATCACCCTTACTGCCTTTTTCTTTTCAGTCTATGGAAGCTTAGGGCACTGGGTTACCTGTCCTCTGGGCCTTTGCATTCCATTTTCTACATAATGGACAGAAATATAACTAATACTAGCAACTACCAGTAATGGCGCCATGAATTCAAACCTACCCTATACTAAGACACTGAGATTTATAGAGTAGTCCTGATGTGGTGAATAACACCACGGACACATATAGCAGCCTACAATGACATTGGCCTAGTACCCAATCAGCAAGCCTCTCATACAGACCCTAGTCTAGGGTACCCTATGGTGCAGACCCTAGTCTAGGGTATGCTATGGTACAGACCCTAGTCTAGGGTACCCTATGGTACAGACCCTAGTCTAGGGTACCCTATGGTACAGACCCTAATCTAGGATATCCTACGGTACAGACCCTAATCTAGGATATCCTACGGTACAGACCCTAGTCTAGAACACTCCATGGTACAGACACCAGGCGTCAGTACCCTTGGATACAGGCCCCAGCCTACGATACCCTTGAATACAGGGCCCAGCCTTGGGTACCCTAAGGTACATGACCCAGCCTAGGGTATCTTAACTTACAGGGCCCAGCCTATGGTACCATAACTTCCAGGCCCCTAACTAAGGTACCCTAGAATACAGGCCCCAGTTTAGGGTACCTTACGGTACGCTATGAAGGCAACTTGACACTTCAAGGGGGGTTATAACTTACGAGGTGACGTAAGGGAGTACCCCAAGGTGATAAGTCTACCCGACAATTTACAAGTGTTTACGGCACTTTTTACCTATGTTACACTTCTATGACACTTTAAATTAAGTGCCAATGATTTACGAATGTAATGGACGACACTTACGGTCGGTATAAATAAAAAGGGAAGGAAAATAACCGCCGATATACGACGGCCATTAGGGAAAACGTCAGCCATGTCACCAAATTTGAAAAACTGCTTCGATAAATTCGTAATTTTATTCGTCAATTCGTTAAGTACGACTGATACAGGACCCACTTAGAGCAGGTCAGCCATTCACGCGGTCACTTTCTCTTTCTTTCTTTCCCTTCCCCGTCATCTGAGCCACAGTGGGCCTGAGCTCATCATAGCTCTGTATCAGCGATAGGTGTTTTAAGAATACATTTATTCTTGATTCTTGGCTATTTTTTTTTCTTTTTTTTTATTCTTAACAATTTTCTGTTTTTTTTTTTCTATCTTTTTTCGTGTCCTTTTATTATGAAACACCAACCCTTTCCTATAGGTTAGCAGGCTTTTTACAAAATGTGTGAAGGTATATTTCCCTTAAGGGTAATAATAACAGAGTAGTAGTTGTTTCATTTATTACAGAATTCTTTAATATTACTATTCATTAATAGTTATGTAATTTTTTTACATATATTTACAATCACATTTACAATTATTATAACGATTGGATATTTCTGTGCTTTAACATTGAAATACTAACTAGTTACATTTGTAGTAAAGGCAGGAATGCAAAATCCAAGTAACACACACACACACACACACATATATATATATATATATATATATATATATATATATATATATATATATATATATATATATATATATATATATATATATATATATATATGTGTGTGTGTGTGTGTGTGTGTGTGTAGAAGCTATTTCTGTACTACATTACATTGCATATTAAGTTTCATTTTCTTTCTTTCCTGTCCCCTATCACTCTGGTTCTTTAGACTTTTATTTATCCTTATTGCACTGTTCAGATGTCGTATTCTAAAAAACACTGATATTTTGGCAAAAAAGGCCAGCACATCTTCAGGCATGTTCACTCCAGTCTGCATTAGTTCATGTATAAGTGTCTTTAAACAGTCTTTTCCTTCCAAGAGAGCTTTCCCATGTATTGCATTGAACACTTCTCTTAAAACACTCAACTGTTTAAGGAATTCTTCGGAAGGAACATGTAATTCACCTCTGCTGACTAATGCAGTCCATGATTTTTCTGTGGTACTTTTCGTTACCTTGCTGCCTAAATATGGGTATTTGGCACAAAATTTCTTCACAATATAGCCTCCTATATAGCGCAGTGCTTCCTCTTCTATTACAGTGCTAGCTGTTTCCTCAATATCAGCACCGTCTTTTTCTATATTTGTATTTGTTCCATATACATCCTCTTTCTCAGTTTCAACTTCAAGATCTCTGAATAGGATACTTGTTAAGCAGATCTCTAATGAAAGTTTTCTGTCATCTGACTGCTGGAGATTACCATCATTTCCAGTCACATTTGTTAGCATATCATGATCATTCAACTTTGTGTTAGTATTAGTTTTATCACTAATGATAGCCATATCTTTGCCTAACAACAAACTTCTAAGTCTATATTTGAAGTCCAGCGGGTTTGGATGATCATAAGGGCCATTCATTTGTCTGATACACCCAAACAAATGTTCTAAACAATCCTGATTCAATCTCTGAGTTAAGAGGTAATCTATCTCGAAGGAGTCTTTCAACATAGTGAACAGACCGATGGCCGACTTTGACGAAAGTATGACACCTTTCTGAAATTTATAAAGGCACCTTGTCTTTTGAGATTTAACTTTCATTGTATGCATGCAATCAATAACTTTATACAGGATTTCTTTTTGTTGTTCCATGCATGTTCCAAAACCATTGCGCATTTTTGTGTCCCCATATTTATGATTGGAGTTCATTACATCGAACCAGTCATTGACAAGCAATATAAAATCAGATGTTGGCTTCCAGTTTGACTTCAGTAATCCCTTCTCCCCGAGATATCTTAGAGCACTTGCACATGATTTTGACAACAACTGCACTGCATACTTGACTCGTTGCCTTTGTTGCCCATTGACTCTTAAATGCATCTCACTGACCTTATATGCTAAACCATAGTCTGAAGTACTGGCACTGAGCATTTCACGGATGCTTACATCTGAAACATAGTCTCCATTCTTTAGATAAAACCCTGAATCAATTAGATTATTCCTTATAAGTTTTATAAGGTGAGGAACGTCTGCAAAGACATATATCTGTCTATCAGCAGCTGGATTCTTGAAGGATATTTTATCTTGAAGAGGATCAATCCCAAGATCCTTCCACATGCGGAGGTTATTTGATCCCATATCGTGCACAATGGCAACAACTGTAATCCCTATTGCCTCAACTTTCTTTATCACAGATAACAGGATTTTTACTACATCAGACTGATCAAAATCATAATAAACTGGCTGCCTCCAACGCCCAATAATGCCACTTAACATAACAACTGTAACTTTGTCATGCGGTTTGTAAAGAGTGTCCTTTCCTTTGTCAAAACACCATTCCTTACTGACACTCATCTCGTCTATACTTAAGACAGCAAGCTTTTCAAGAGTATGAAATGTGTCAGCCTTTGCACTTAATAATGTCATTACTGAAGTTAAAATCCCAGGCTCACAGTCAAAATTTTGTGCTCTCTTTTTCAGTGTGCTTGGACAAGGCAAGGGAAATCCTTTTTTTACTCTCAAGTACTTGTAACACTTTGGACTTAAACTTCGTAACGTTAAAGCAGCCGCAATGTCCTCACTACTCCATTCACTGACTCTTTTCTGAGTTATAATGGCTTTGATTTGAGTTCTTTTAAAGTAAGGGCTCAGGATTTTTTCAGTTCTGGCTATGACTACATTCCTAATAATTTGCACAACATTTCCACGCAAATCTGCAATTTCAGTTCTCAATGATTCATTTTCTTCCCTTAGTTGTTTTACTTCATTTTTCAGCCGTTGCAATTCATTTGTTACCTCTACTGGAATGACTGTTATAACAACAGGAGAAGATGACTCACCGACATCATTTTCAACACAGTCGTCTTGAGTTGTCTCTCTTGCATTATCAGCCACAATTTCACCAATACCTTCCTTACTCATATCACAGAGCTCTTTCACAGCTTTCCTCTCACTCCGTTTATGGGCCCGTCCGTCTCTTGCAACTGATGATTTTGCTGGAGCTACACCTGTGATGATGATAGTTTCATTAGAAAACAATTTTTCAAGCTTCTCATACACATCATTAAATATATATATATATTATATATATATATATATATATATATATATATATATATATATATATATATAATGTATGTGTGTTGAAATACTCAACACATGCTTTCTATAATAAACCCATGCATATTACAAATATGTTATTGATAACGAAGTAGTGAGCGCTACTGCAAACAATACACTTACCATTTGGAAGATTTAGAGATGGAACAGCATTTTCTTTTAATGCCCTCTTATTCCTTGGCGATTCAGTATCAAGAAGTCGTGACTTCAAATCCTCTGCATAGTCTTGTAGAGTAAAGTGCACTGAACATATGACTGCATTTTTAGGGTTCACTGGATCTGCACGACGACATGCATGTAGCCACTTGTCTCTGAACACTTCATCCTTCGGAAATCGAAAATACCTCACACCAGTCTCTTTGGTTTTTGCTTTGGTACTGAAACACCCAAATATAGAACAGTTACTCGGCATTTTCTCGAAAAAAATTTGTATAGTAAGACACCAACAACTGCAAGTTCACTCTGTATGCAGAAGTGAATCACTGACTTGCGTGGTCTGAGCATGGGTGAATCCACGTGCTTTGGCCCACACTACCTCAGCAGACGGATGATTCATCGATAATCCCTCGGGTGGCTGACCTGCTCTAAGTGGGTCCTGGACTGATATAACGGTATATATGTAACGATGATTCTTTATAGACGCGTAAACAATACGTTGTAAGCAAATTAAGTTTGAAATAAGGTGATATTTACCGTATATAAAGAAATGTTTTAACATTGGTTAGGTTTGATGTCCCTTTGCTTACATAGCAGTGAGCGGTAACGAGCCTAAAATAAATACGTAAAAATATATTATATCGTAAAATAATTTATGGAATATAATAAAATTATTTCCAATGAAACCTTCAATTTATTAATTATCACATTAAAAATTCATATTCAATGTCATATTCATCGTATATTTAAAATTCACGTGCTTCCAAAAATGAATGACATCGTAACATAAATAAAGATTGAATATAATCCAATCATTTTCAATACAAACTTTCATTTAATTAATATAATATTTAATATTCATATTTAACGTCATATTTATCATATATTTTAATATATATCTTTCGTAATAGTTTTAGGCTCGTCGTTTTCGGGAAATTCATGGGGTCTGCGCCCCTATGGACACCTATTGGGGAATTAAGTAACTAAAATAATAAAAAAAAATAAAAAGTCGAACTTATTATGTAACTGGCAACTTTTTTGTTTACGTAAACATCTAACCTTCAATTTTACGTTATATGACAACGAATTTCAAAGATTTAATATAAGACACAGATTAATAAATCTTTCTTGTTTGTTTTGACCCTGAAGATGATTGTTTAATCTCGCTAAAATTACCAAAATTAATCATTTTAAAAATATTGCTAAGCAACTGTCAAACTTAAGGCTTCGTTTAGCATATAACTATTGTCTAAGCTTAAATATTTTGATATATAAATACCCATATTTATTCTTGTAATGATATATAAGAATAATAATAAAAAAAATATATTGATTTATATTAAAAAATCACCAATAATGACGTATTTTGATCAAAGCTGAGAATTCTAAAAGGTGTTTTCCTATGAATGTCTGGTAAAACAAACAGCAAGACGAACTTCGAAACTTGACACAGATTTTAAATTAAAACACGACGTAGTATTCTATCACTCAATAAACAGACAATGCACGGACATTTACTGAAATAAATAAAGTATTCATAAGTATTAAGCAATGATAAAGCTAACTTTATTCTCAAATTAGATATTTTTAGGCAAATTTTCTTCAGTCGTCTTGTAAAATATTATCATGACATCATTTGAAGGGAAACGAACTAAACTTAAGTGAATTCGTCAGCTATAATAAAATGTATTCAGTTTAGATTGATTTGGTGTTAAATGTGTATGAAATCATACCTTAATGAAAATAAATGAGTCAGGGCCACGTTATGTAAAAGAGTTATGTGAAATAATGGTATACATCATATATGGCAATTTCTTGTAATTATGTAAAATATTATCTATGATGATTTAAAGAGTAATACAACAAATTAAACTCTGTTCAATTAATAATTAGAATTATTATATAAATCATAACTCATTTGCTGTAAAGGCTACTTAGTTAAAGTTATAGGAATTAGCTAGATAATTATATATAAAATAACTAATAGCAACTCGTACAGCTCACATAACTCGAACGCCTTTGATATATGACAACTTAAAGCCAAAACCTTTCAATCTAACCCACATTAAATCTAAAAATACCAAAGTTTCTATATTAAAATTCAAAAAAGTTATGATTTATAATTTGAAGGATTTCATCTCTTCGTCATATTTTTATTTGATGCTTCTTCGACCCCTTCTCAAAATTCGTCTGCCCTGTGTCTCGTCTGCTGGGCATGCTCAAAAAAGGACTATTGTCTTGTATGTTAAAAAATCAATAATATACTTCAAGTTTTTATAACTGAAAGATATTTATATAATATATGGTAATTAGTATTAGTTTGTGGCAAAAAAAAAAGTCGTTTTTATTGAAAAATAAAATGATTTTTAAAGTTTTCTGCTCTGTGTGTTTTGGTCACTCGAAAAAGCAGACGAATTGACTGGAGAAATGAACACGAAAATTTTAAGTTAATTTAAAGAAATTTAAATGATTTCATACACATTTAATACTGATTCAATCTAAACTGAATACATTTTATATCTGACGAATTCAATGTTATTTCATTTACTTTTAGTTCAGTTTCCCTCCAAATGATGTCAGGATGATATTTTACAAGACGACTTAACAAAATATGCCTAATAATATATATAATTCGATGTCAAAATTAGATCCAAATTTGCTTAATACTTATGAATACTTGATTTAATTCAGTAAATGTCCGTTCATTGTCTGTATATTGACTGACAGAAAAATATGTTGTTTTAATTTAAAATCTGTTATATATGTTTCAAAGTTCGTCTTGCTGTTTATTTTACCAGACATTCATAGGAAAACTCCTTCTAGATTTCCTGTTTTTTATCAAAATACTTCATTAATGGTGATTATTTTATATGTACCAATATATCAATTTGTTATTCTTCTTATATACCATTAAATGTTTAAAGATAGATATTTATAGATCAAAATCTTTAAGCTTAGACAAGTCTTCTTCGTTTTAACGTGCTTTTTCCCATTTTTATATGGGGTAAGCACGATGCCTTCTTTTTGAAGGACTTTGATTTGGCGTTGGGGTAGGCCATAGCGTCGATCGGCTGCCCTTCTTGACATCGCACAGACCCCGACAACGAATGTGTACATGTATCGTACCAAATCCCCAGCTCCCTTTCTCCCAGCAGCGAGGAGAACTGTGCGGTTAGGTCGACAGTTCGAGACATGTGAGGTGTCTGTTATGTTTTTAGATGTTGGAGTGGCTTTGTTTATGTGTGTATTAGTCTGTAACACCCATTTGCTTTCAGCAAACATATCCGTTGATTACATATGTAATCCCAGGGTGTCTACACGGATAGCAAAGTGTCCGCCTCTCTGACCAGTCGGCTGCGAATTTGAACCCGCGCCACAGACCTCTATGAAGTCCTAGGCTGCTGCTCTACCAACCGAGCCATCGAGGCTCCTTTAAGCTTAGACAATAGCCTAGTTATATGTTGTATGAAGCCAGAAGTTTAAGAGTTGCTTGGCAATGTTTTTAAAATTAATTTATTTTGGAAATTTTAGCGAGATTAAACAATATCTTCAAGCCAAAGAAAACAAGAAAGTCGTATTAATCTACGTCTTATATTAAATCATCGAAATTCACTGTTATTTAATATAAAATCGATGCTTGAATGTTTACGTAAACAAATAAAGTTGCCAGTTACCACTAATTAGTTTTTTTTTAATTTTAGTTACCGTTACTTAATTCGCCAATAGATGTCTACAGCGTCGCAGGCCCCGTGAATTTCCTGAAAACGCCGAGCCTAAAATTAATTATGAACGATTTGTTTTAAAATGTATGATAAATATGACATTACATATGAATATTAAATGTAATATTCAATATATGAAAGTTTTCATTGACAATAATTCCATTATATTCTATCTTCATGTTACGAAGTCATTCATTTTCTGAACACATGAATTTTAAATATACGATAAATATGACATCGAATATGAATTTTAAGTTAATTTGAAATAAATTGAAGGTTTTACTGAAACTAATGCGATTATATTCTATTTTTACGTTACTATGTCATTTATTTTTTAGTATTTTTTTAGGCTCCTAATCTCTGTAAGTAAAAGAGATTCCGGGAAAGGAAAGGATAAATATATAAGTCAGAGAAATAGAATGAATTCTAAAGCTTTTTGTATTAATGACAGCAAAAGCATGTCTATGCCTCGGTCTAAAACGGTCTACAACGTCAGTGCATCTCACGAGGTGTTCTGTAGGCATTACTAAAGGTTCTTTGCAGTGTACCTTCGGCCCCTTTCACTCATTTTACTGTACCTCCGTTCATATTACCTGTCGTCCATCTTGCTATTCGCCCCCCCCCCCAACAATTATTTCAAAGTACAAATTTCACCTTTCAAAACTAAACTATCTGCTCTCAATTTCCCTTTCCAGCGCTGAATGACCTCACAGGTCTCAGTGCTTGGCCTTGGCCTAAACTCTATATTCCATTGCGTTCCTAAAACGAATTAGGAATAACAAAGCCATAATATAAAGCTAATTAAACTTACTACTTGCTAGAGAGAGAGAGAGAGAGAGAGAGAGAGAGAGAGAGAGAGAGAGAGAGAGAGAGAGAGAGAGAGAGATAACAAATTAATAAAAATAAAAAAAATGGGGCTATGCTTTTATTTTTGTAGACATAATTAATTGTAAGTAAATCTTGGTGTCTCTAAAAAAATTATTTTTTACTCTTTTGATAAAATGATGTTCAAGTTTTTTTATTTTATCCTTTTTACTTTTGACAGAAATTGTAACCGATTTATGATTGTAGTCAATGAAATTGATGTCCGTTTACGGAGGAGGGGGAGGGAAGGGGGGAGAGAGGGGGAGAGGAAGTGAGGGGAAGGGTAAATGGGAGGGGAGGGGAGGGGAGGGGGAAGGGAGAGGGGGATGGAAGAGGGAAGGTGAAGGGAGAGGGGGATGGAAGAGGAGGGAAGGAGGGGAAGGGGAAGGGGAAGGGGAAGGGGAGGGAAGATGGAAGGTGAGGCGGAGGGGAGGAGGAAGGAGAGGGGAGGAGGTATGGGAGTGGGAAGGTGGAGGGGAGGAAAATGGGAAGGGGATAGAGGGGAATGGGGTGGAGGAAGGGGAAGGGGAAGGGAGGGGAGGGGAAGGGAGGGGAGGGAGAGGAAAGAGGAAGGGAGGGGAAGGTGGCAGGGGAGGGGGGAGGGGGAGGGGGATGGAAGCGGGAAGGGGAGGGAAGGACAGCTAAATGAACACTTGATCGTTGCTCCAGAAGGGGGAGGGTGAAGGTGAGGGTGGGGGGATGAGGGAGGGGGAGGGGAGGGGGAAGTGGGAGGGAAGGAGAGGGGGAGGACACAGCTAAATCAACATTCGATCATGTGTTCCCAGAGGGGGAGGGGGAGGGGGATGGAAGAGGGAGGGGAAGGGAGGACACAGCTGAATTAACACTCGATTGTGTGCTTCGGCGACTGAGTCACAAGACTTGAGGACAGACACAGACACAGACACAGACAGACAAACAGACGCAGAAGAAGCCAAGTGAAATAAAAGTAAATAAAAATAAAACCATAACAAGAATTCGCATATATTTACAATTCATAAAATCATATATATATATATATATATATATATATATATATATATATATATATATATATATATATATATATATTTTCAGGTCAAAAGCTTCGTACTATCATAGGCCTCTATGTCATTTCTTGAAAAGTCTGTCTGTTTGTCTGTGCCGGTCATTTGTCTGCATAACTTGTGTCTGTGTGTGTGTGTGTGTCTGTGTATGATCATGCTCTCAGTCACGTATATTCCCTGTGTCGTAACTTGAATCCTTCCAGAAAACCTAAGCTTATTTTAGCTAAAGCATGTTTATGCTTCGGTCTAAAACGAATTAGGAATGGCAAAGCCATAATAAAGCTACTTAAACTTACTAAAGCGTGAGACCTTACAGACCTTACAGTTCGTGGGGGTTGCCCCCCCAGGAGGTCCCTCAGTGTGAGGCGCCTTTGATGTCTACCAGAGAGTTGCTAACGCATCTTCCGGTATATTTTGCATCTTCCAGTCTTGGATGGTCTGGGATGCATCTTAGATATTTGTCGAGCTTATTCTTAAACACATCTACGCTCACTCCTGTTATGTTCCTCAGATGAGCTGGTAGCGCATTGAATAGACGCTGCATTATCGATGCTGGTGCGTGGTGGATTAATGTCCTGTGTGCTTTCCTTAGTTTTCCTGGTATAGTTTTTGGCACTATTAATCTACCTCTGCTTGCTCTTTTTGATATTTTTAGCTCCATGATGTTTTCGGTAATTCCTTCTATCTGTTTCCATGCTTGGATTACCATGTAGCGTTCTCTTCTCCTTTCAAGACTATATAAATTTAAGAATTGTAGTCTTTCCCAGCAGTCAAGGTCCTTAACTTCTTCTATTCTAGCTGTAAATGACCTTTGTACACTCTCTATTTGTGCAATATCCTTTTGGTAGTGTGGGTACCATATTATATTGCAATATTCAAGAGGACTACGTACGTACGTTTTATAAAGCATAATCATGTGTTCAGCTTTTCTTGTTTTGAAGTGCCGGAACAGCATTCCCATTTTTGCTTTGCATTTTGCCAATAGAATTGCTATTTGATCATTGCATAACATATTCCTATTCAACATCACACCAAGGTCTTTAACTGTTTCCTTGTTTGTGATTGTCTCATTATTAGGTCCTTTATATGCATATATCATTCCTACTTTATCACCATAGTTCATTGATTCAAATTTATCAGAGTTAAATACCATCCTATTTATCTCTGCCCATTTATATATTTAGTTTAGGTCTCTTTGTAGCGAGTTCCTATCTTCATCACAAGCAATTTCTCTACTTATTCTTGTGTCATCTGCGAAACTTCTTACTACTGAGTCCTTAACATTACTGTCTATATCTGCAATCATAATCACAAACAGCAATGCAGCTAACAGAGAGAGAGAGAGAGAGAGAGAGAGAGAGAGAGAGAGAGAGAGAGAGAGAGAGAGAGAGAGAGAGAGAGAGAGAGAGAGAGAGCAATTCCGTTAATCCCTGACCCACGAATAGGCCTAGGTACTACAACCTTTTTCTACACCTACCATATTACAGATTTTAATAAATATATTCGTAAATGTCAACGTAACTGACACATTGAAAATGTAAATCGTTTCAAAATTTTTGTAAATTTATTGTAATAGGAGTCGTAAAAGTATAAATATATTGTAATATATAAAAGTCGTAAAAGCATGGAGAAAAAATCGCTAACGGCTCGTAAGGTTTATAACGGAGAATTCTCGCCTTTATTTCAGGGGACAATAAGGTCGATAGTGTAGCCGTTTTCCCTTTAAATTCTTTAGCCACTGTATCCAGGAGGTTCTCTCTCTCCTCTCTCTCTCTCTCTCTCCTCTCTCTCTCTCTTTCTCTCGTTTTTAGAACGTATGTGTATGCCTGCGGAAGCTTTCTCTCTCTCTCTCTCTCTCTCTCTCTCTCTCTCTCTTTCATATACGCAAGTTTTTAGAACGTATATATAACAATGATCTGTGTAATCGACTCTCTCTCTCTCTCTCTCTCTCTCTCTCTCTCTCTCTCTCTCTCTCTCTCTCTCTCTCTCTCTCTCATTTACACTGACGCTTTTGTAAGCTAATTGAATGAGTTATATGACGGATTTATTACTCATTCGTTTTATTTTAATTAATATAAATGAAAAACTCAAAAATGTATAAAACGTCATAAATGAAATCGATTTTATTTTTTAATAGATATAAAATCGTATAAATTGAAATAGTAAATCAGAGAAAGTAAAAGTGAATTGTTTTGAAGTGAAGTGGAAAAAGTGAAGTGTGGTGGAGCATAGAAAGTGGAGTTTGGTGAAGAGGAAAAAGTGAAGTGGTAAAAGTGAAGTGAAGTGTGGTGAAGTGGAAATAATTAAGGGTGGCAAAGTGGAGAAAGTGAAGTGTGGTGAAGTTCAGTGGAGAAAGTGAAGTGTGGTGAAGTGGAAAAAGTGAAGTGAAGTAGAGAAAGTGAAGTGTGGTGAAGTGAAGTAGAGAAAGTGAAGTGGTGAAGTAGAGAAAGTGAAGTGTGGTGAAGTGAAGTGGAGAAATTGAAGTGTGGTGAAGTGAAGTGGAAAAAGCGAAGTGTGGTGAAGTGAAGTGGAAGAAGCGAAGTGTGGTGAAGTGAAGTGGAAGAAGCAAAGTGTGGTGAAGTGAAGTGGAGAAATTGAAGTGTGGTGAAGTGAAGTGGAAGAAGCGAAGTGTGGTGAAGTGAAGTAGAGAAAGTGAAGTGTGGTGAAGTGAAGTGGTAAAAGTGAAGTTAAGAAAGTGAAGTGAAAAAAAATCTGAAGCGTGGTCAAGTGGAAAAGCGAAGTGTAGTGAAGTGAAATAGAATTGTACCGGAGAAACGCAATGGATTGGAAATCAGAGAGAGAGAGAGAGAGAGAGAGAGAGAGAGAGAGAGAGAATAAACCACGAAAATCGAGCGGGAAAATCCTGTGAATGGGGACAGACGGAGAGAGAGAGAGAGAGAGAGAGAGAGAGAGAGAGAGAGAGAGAGAGTCATAACGGCCAGCGAATTCAAACAGAAAACGGCGACTGTCGATCTTATAGCAAGGGAAATAAAGGCGATTACTCTTTGATACAGATAAAACGAATCGTTCTCATTGTTTTGACGATTTTCACAGGATGTATATTATAACAATACGTTAATTTACTTATTATTATTATTATTATTATTATTATTATTATTATTATTATTATTATTATTATTATTATTATTATTATTCATCTGATGAATAATAATGATCATTATAGATCATTATAGGTCTGGTGCACACTGAAACGTGGAGAATTTAGTTCCGAATGTTTAAATCTATTTCTCAGGAGGACGAAATTATTAAGATAAGATTCTTTCATTAATTAATATTAATTAATTAATTAATTGATACTTTTCTGTACATTGACAGTCCTGGAAATGATAAACATGGAAAGTAACAATACATTGCCTGAGAGAGAGAGAGAGAGAGAGAGAGAGAGGAGAGAGAGAGAGAGAGAGAGAGAGAGAGAGAGAGAGAGAGAGACAATGTCATAGACAAGGAATTTTTTAGTCTTGTTTCCTGTCTCAATTCCTGTCTCTCTCTCTCTCTCTCTCTCTCTCTCTCTCTCTCTCTCTCTCTCTCTCTCTTCTCTCTCTCGACAACCACAGCAGACTGCCATGCCAATATTTATGAAGTAAATATCAGTTCTCTCTCTCTCCCCCCTCTCCCTCTCTCTCTCGACCTGCATAAAGATAGAACGTTTGATGGCAACACTACCCTAATGGGAAAATAGAGGCGATAACATATAAAACAAAAGTTACAAAAAATTTATGGTAAGAGCAAAACGTTGGAGGGGTGGGGGGTGGGGATGGTGATGGATAACTGGGGGGGGGGGGATCTATAAGGGGGGAGGAGGCCGATGAACAAGAGAAAGAGAGAAACACGGTATTATTGTTGAGTATATATTGTAAAAATCTTTAAAATTAAGAAAGAAAAGTCCCTAGCCACTTGTTGCGTCTACTTTGAAGGATTCAAATTATGACAGCAGGAAATGCGCACGACTGAAAATACGATTGCGTGTACGTAATATGTATGTATGCGCGTATGCATGTGTATGTATGTACGTACGCACGTGTGTGACCACCCGAAACATGTGTTATACAATATATAATATAAACAAGTAGAACATTTATACTTGAAATGACGCAGATACAAGACGTCATTACAAACGGAGCTTAGACAATATACGAGAATAAAGTCAGAAAGACGGTCGGATGATCTACATGGAAATTAAATTATGAATTTGAATACCCAGCCAGATTCTCAGGGTGGGGGGTGGGGGTGGTAGATTGTCAGGAAGGGAGGTGGGGGTGGGGGGGGTTGTCCGCAAATAGACATTATTCTAGAAAAAACCTTTGGTTTTCTGAAGGTTCAGTTCAAGAAAGTAGATTCTGTCGTATGTGGCGAGAAGAAAACTCACAGATTCATTTCAGGGATAACTATTATAGCTCAAGTAGCACAGGAGCTCTCTCTCTCTCTCTCTCTCTCTCTCTCTCCTCCTCTCTCTCTCTCTCTCTCTCTCTCTATATATATATATATATATATATATATATATATATATATATATATATATATATATATATATATATATATAGAACAACAATAATGCTTTGGAAATTTTAAAAAGGACACGATAACGATAAGCATTATCATAAATGACAAAAAAAAAAAAAAAAAATGTGGCCATTCTGATGGATATGAGCATGAGGTGGTGTTGGAGAGAGAGAGAGAGAGAGAGAGAGAGAGAGAGAGAGAGGGGGGGGATTAGTTTGAGGGTGTGTAGGGGCCAAACTTTAGGCCTAAAGCCTGAAGTGGCCTCTCAAGAGGTCATTCAGGGTAAAAAGCCTCACAGCGAAAATAAACGCAGAAACAAGAGTCTGGTTGAACGTCTACAAAAGGTACAATATTCAGTAATCAATAATAATTATTATCGTTATTCATCAAATGAATAATAACGACAGAAGCGTCTACGAGGCAAGTACATGATTTTATCGGCCTAAGTAAACTACAACCATCCCCGCATGAGAATTACGTCTCTTACGTAGCTAACGGTGAAATAGGACCTACAAATATCGTCACGTCTGATATGAATACAGACACACACACACACACACACAAGAACAGAGGGAAAGGAACAGAGAGGCGGGGGGGGGGGGCGCTAATCCCTAGGTAATTGACCAGAGTGTGAGGGGCGTTTAAACAGAGCCTCGTTCTTTGGAGAATAATAATGGCTTTTCATAACAGTGTTTTATAAACGTGAAAAATAGCTTTG